>JAGVSQ010008698.1:0-14179 GCA_022683975.1 Rhyacophila evoluta | reverse complement strand
AGAAAGAAAAAGAGAGTGTCTACCAAGTAAGTTAGACAGATCTTATTCTGATAATTTATACAATAGCATCCATCTAAGCTCACTCTCATCTAGGTGGAAGATATCAATATCCGAGGTAATCTCGTTAACCATCACCATTGCCCTCCGCATTGGGATGACTACTGGCAGGATAGTCCTGCATCTATGAATGAAAAACAGCCGATGTTCCCGATTTCTTATGTAGTTATCAGAGACATACAGACCAATATTAGCAAGAGTGGTAGAGTTATCAATAAGACCACGTATAAGTCGAAAAAAATGCGTCACCAAATACACATTCCTTCTCAGTTTTAAGCTACAATAATAAAGCATGAAAAAATATACAAAAAAGAGCAAATCTGAATTATCCGTAGCTTCCCTATAAAGTATATTTGGAAAATATGCGTCTTTTATAACTACGGAACAAATTATAAATATCATATCGACTGTGGAAAGAAAAAAGGACGAAATCATCAGTTTTTTATAATGGTTTTTTTCGATAATCGTAATGTATAGAACTTAATACTTGTCATATCAAAAGAATGTAGCTGAAAATACCAAAGTTAGTATCTTTATTTAGTTCTTATGTTAAAAAATGGATGACTTTTTGTCGCGAGGAAAAGGGACTTCCACATAATCATTTTTAATGGTTTTATCAAATAATTTATTAAATTAATATCAGATTGGGTAAATGAAACACCGGTTTTAGTCTTCGTGCTATTTAAGGTTGTCAATTTAATATTTTGAATTTGATTCAAACATTCGTAAAATAAGCGTTTTTGGGTGTCCTGTAAAATTCAATGTGTGTGGGTTACGTCCTTTTTCCTTTCCACAGCTGGTATGCTATTTATCTTTATTCTAAAGTACAAAACCAACCCATCAGTAGAGATGCCAATACTAAAAACAATGACTGCTTAAAATAATGCCATGAGTACATTTTTTATGCACTCCGAAAGTTGAGTATATGGATCTCTACAATATGAAAACGTTTCGACAGTTTATTTTTCACGAGAATCGTTGTCAGACAAGTGACTCAATAGGCAGGCACCCAGTCCTGTATTTTTGGATTTGAAAAATCCGACAAATGGAGAACTGAACCCGCATTCTCCGGATTGCTAGGCGCGTACGCTACCGACTACGCTATCGGGGAAACTAAAGTACATATGAAGTTAATATTTACAAAGTGAACTTATTCCACTATGCTAAATTTTAAAACTGGAATAAAATTTGAATTAAAAAATTAGTATTTTTTGTATTGAAAGAACCAAATAGCATGTAAATGAGTGGAAAAATTCAAATTCAAATGCATTCATTGGAAAGAAAAATGGACATTTATAAATATTGCTTTTCATTTATTACTAATTATTTTTTTAAAGATGTTTTTGAAAATAGAAAATGGGATATTGCATACAATTTAAACTTATAATTTTAACACTGAATAAGATAAAAATAAATATATATATATGTAAGCTGAAATGGATTAAATTTATCACTAACTACGTTTGTGAGATCATTTAATGTAGTATGACCGCATATTGAAATACTCGTAAATTCTCAGCTGAAGTTATTCGATAATTGCATGTTTGAAAATTGATTAATTTATCAGTTGCGAATGCACAACGCTCGCGGTTACATTTAAAATCACCACACAGATCGATACCTGTAGAATTTAATAAACATTTACAAAATGCATTTACGAATTACGAATTCACTCCGAAATATCTGTGATCTATTTTTATCGCAGACGTCAGATAAAAAAATACTAAAATTAATGTATTATCAATTACTATTTGATATAACGTTGAGTCTTTTTTATTCTACGAAGGTTTAATATATTATGCTCGGTGTAAATACATTCACTTCTCGGAAAAAAAACCCCATAAATACTTATAAATTTTAGAGAGGCCAAACGACGAGAACCTCAGTTTTTTTAAAGTATTTTTTTCGTAATCATAATGCATATGACTTTATACATGTTCCTACAAAAGAATGTTAGCTACAAATGCTGAATTAGTATATAAATTGAGTTTTAAGGTTTGAACAAAAAAAAATCTTGTGAAATTGCGACCAGAAAAAAGGACTTTAAGCCACATCAATGTTATTGATTTTCCTTAAATACCTTTTGAAGTATGAGATTGCGCAAATAAAAGAATAGTTTTAGTCTTTATGAACTTCAACATTGTCTTTTTAATATTTTGATTTTCGCTTGAAATCATCAAATAGATCCTTTTTGTGCTTCATTTAAAAAAACGCGTGTTACGTCTTTTTATTTTTTGACAGTTGTTATCATTATATGATTATCCCAGTCAATAAGGCTGTATAAAGCTTAATCTTACCTCACATATGTGCCCAAAAATATACCTCCTAACAATAGCATCATCTTTAAGCAATCTTCCAAATAATAGTTCTATGTATAAAATAAAAAAGTATATAATTCAAACATGAAATATTCCCAACATTTATATTTTTTTCAGTTAACAGTCGAATGTTCAGGATTGAATATCAAGTAGGATGAGCGATAGGTTGAATATCAATTAGCATAGGAAACAATATGTCGATATAGGTTTTTTTGGAAATCCAAATGCTTCATATTTGAAATGGACTTATCTGGCAAAACATAACATAAATATGAGGACTTGTATATAGAGTAAAAAAATTCCAAAGTAGATCATATGGATCTACACAGTGTATCGATCCCGAATTTTTCTAACGCGAAGCAGGCTCTACGCTTTCGGGGAAATACATATATCATTCATGCATTATTTGTAGTTATATTTTTGAAATATTTTTATAAAAATGTAGTATTTTGTAGCATTAATATAAATGAGTTCCAGTTTATTTAAAATAAATCTATTTAAATATGTCACAAGGAGTAAAAAATATATAAAATATTAAAATATCAGTGAATGTATTAAAATGGCCACCGTACCAGATATCACGGATTCTGTTTATATCATCGTTACGGCTCTAAAACTTCGTCTCAAAAAAAAGAAACAATCAAGAAACTAGTAAATCAATTAAACATATCTTTTATTTATTCTAACATTAAATATTTTCATCACTTGTTAAGCAACGCTGCCGAAAGTGACAAATATTTTTAAGGTAGAATTATTTCAATACCAAATTTGTAAAAAATTAAATTTAAAACGTTAGCCGATAATATAAAACATTTTTTTTTGTAATTGAAAATTACATTACCCAACTTTTCTCTGAATTAATAATTTTTCAAATAATAATAAAAAAAATATTAGTGGAGACAATTTTTGCAACCCAGGTTTTTCAATCAAAAACATTCCTGGAAAAGCGCCAAGCCAATTTAGTCCCGTTTTTCCCTGTATATTAGCGATGGGTATTACAGGAATGAAGACAAAGAGGAGGGGTAATCACACCATTTACGAGTGGAATACAATATAAAGGTAGGGTATCAAAAGGTGAGAATTAGTAAAATAATGTCCAGACTCCTGAAAATTTGTATAAAATGGAAAACTCATCAAGTATTTAGAGAGTATCTTTTATTAAACAGCTTTTTCGGTAGATGATATATAATTGTACCAAGAATGACAAGGTAAATTTAAGTTTGTTATGGAACCGACCATGGCTTAATTATTTTGAATTTGTCTAAATAAATAAATATGTAAATGTTCGTTTGCTTAAAATCTTAAATCTCCGAAAGCTCGTCACCGATTGCTTTGAAGTTTTGTCACAACGTTGTATTTGAATACGCGCGTGTTTTTATTTAGCTACTATTATATCGTCGTATTACTGGCAAAAGACGTTAAAGTGAAAAAGTGAGTTTTGAAATAATCGAGTTTTAATGTTTGAGTCTCCCTGTTAAATACATTTTACGACAATTTCTTAGGGTATAATACATTACACCTTGTGTATTTAATTAAAAAATATATTAACGTCTTTTGCCAGTAATACGACAATATAGATGTCACACTTGTGACAAGTAAAAACATGTTTTTTTTTAAAAAACAGCGCCATCACTAAAACCAGACTAACCTCTTTAACTAGAGCTAGCTGTTTCATTCTTTCCCATGTTACCACAATGCGCCACAGCAACGCCTGGCCGGATGCATTTAGTTAATAATATTTTTAAAAGCTCAATAATACCATAGTATTGATGGGACAATTGATAAAAGAACGTGCTACGGAGCTTAAAGTTGCAAATTGAATTTCCGTAGCTTTTTAAGGTTTTACTAAAATTTTAAATATGACTGGATGGGTAAAAAGTGTGTAGTTAATCAACTAACAATAAAATCTATTAGGATAGCTCTTTACATAGCGATCATCCTAATGTTGCATATTAAAAGGTGAAATAGAAAGAGACACATTATCTCTGACGCTTAGACGATAGAAGGAGCTTTTAGTCAACGATATCGACTGTGGAAAGGAAAAAGAACGTAAGCCACATAAAACAAAAAAAAGTCCGTTTGATGATTTTGAGCCAAAGTCAAAACACTACAAATACACAATCTAGAATGCATAAAGACTAAGACTATTATCTTAATTACATATGATATTAATTTAATATTTTTTTTTAAAAACCAATTTAATTTATTTGGTGAAAGCCTTTCTTCCTGGTCGCAAACTTCAGAAGCCATTCTAAACTAAATTGAGGTGCTAATTCAACATTTTTAGCTTACACCCCCGTAACGGAATGTGTAATAAGTTATATGGAATAAAAAATATTTTTTTTAATAGTTTTTTTATTTTCACAATCGATATGATGGTGGCAACGTCAATTGAAATTAAAATATTATGTACTAGTTAAATATCTTCCTTTTCCTCTGTGCCCTTTCTCTATGTGAAGTGATAATTACGTAGCAATTTTGCGATTCTCCATCACCCATTACGTATCCTTTCATTTTAGGGTCACTTAACTTCGCTAAATACATCATGTGAATAGTATCCAAAGGCGTTCTTGGAATTCCGTTCAGCCTTCAAAATATTATTTATATTTTTATCATGTTATTTGGCTGACAGGATTGAATACAATATTAAATATAAATTAAATATTGTATCAAATTCTAGATTCGACATTCTACATATCCAACCTTCGAAGAAGAGAAGGCTAAAAATAATCTTTTATTCCAGGATGTCTTTAGATACTTAAGATTGACATTTTTCAATGAACGGCTAATATTTTGTGGATATTTTTGTCATAAATATTTACCACTGATTAAAAAAATGGCCTTTATATAGTGTACTTGAAAATTTTGTCGGTTAAATATTTTTATTTAGACCCAAAATCATTAAAAATACGTTTTTTGTGTGTGTATAAAATTTGATCTGTGTGGGTTACGTCCTTTTTACTTTCCACAGTTAGTATGGAATACACATAATTCGTATACACTATCGGATTAGTGGTTAGGTTAATGGTTAGGTTAATGGTTAGGTTTGGTTAGGTTTGGTTAGGTTAGGTTAATGTTTAGGTTAGGTTAGGTTAAGTTAGGTTAGGTTAGGTTAGGTTAGGTTAGGTTAGGTCAGGTTAGGTTAGGTTAGGTTCACTTGCATGTACTTTATATCTTGATATCATTTAAAGTGCATTATTGAAAATTGCACTTTAACTGTATCACTTTCATATAATATATTTACAAAGCTAATCGATCTTATTGCGATGCATGGAAATTAATTAATTCTCACTGAGTTTGTTTGTTCGTCTTTATTTTATGCTTTTATCATATCCTTGATAATTTTAAAGTATGAAAGAATCAATTAAAATTATATTTATTTATGTTTCTAATCTATAAAATATTCTAATCTATAAAAATCAATATTATAATCTAATTAAGTTAGTGCAATCTTGAAATGTATCCGTAAATGTATATATGGACGTGTAATAGTATATTTATTAAACAAGTAATAGTTTTAAATTCACTGTTGTATAATGATATTTAGAATAAGTCTTCGCGAAGGTTTATTCGTGAAATAACATATTTGTAATATTTAATACATTATATTATTTAATATCGTTTTCAGTTTCACAAACTAGATTGTATATCCATTTTTTAAATTGAAATTCAGATTAAAACAAGGACTACATATATTGATGGCCATAAGTTGACAGCACGCATCATACATTTCTTAAATTGTGTAGAAGGGACGAAATAAATATATATTTATTTTCATTAATTTCTCGATTTTTATTTTGGTCCTCCTGAACAATTTAACGAATGTATTATACGTGTTGTCAACTTATGGTTATCGATTATGTATACATGATTTGAACGTGCCTTAAAAAGTCAGCACGCTTACCAACTTAACCACCTAGATGGCAAATTTACTTTCCAATAACACTTACAAAACATTTAAATTCCTGTCTTCTTTATTTTTTTTAAATTTCTTACAAATTATTTTGTAAAATAAAAAACTCTCTCTGTAAAGATTTTTTTTTGTAAATTTCTAAACGAGAATTTAATTTCTCAATTTGCGCTTAAATTTTAAAAGTGTTAGCATAACGAAGATAGAGATAAGACACGAACCTGCTTTGTGTTGATGACTATGATTTCAGTGAAAGATATCACACAAAGTATCTCACGGTGTAATATAGAAAACCAACGAAAATATCGACCAGTCTTTGCCTAACTATTTTATTAAATTGAATAATACACCATATAAAATTTTGTATTAATAAATCTTATTGGTATTCATTTAGTAGAAATGTAATTCTAAACGACTGAAAAATAATTAAGAATCTAATAGTTGTTAGATAGATCGTTTGCTAATAACTATTATTAATATTATATTTATCACATAACTTCATCACAACTCATTACATCGGTGTCAAATCGGAAAAAGTAAGTAACTTCACTATAGACAAAATTTCACGAGAGCTTTTTAAAACTTTGTTATATTTTTTACTAATAGTGTTTAGTAATACAAATAAATTCAATGGTCATGATTCATACCTCCTTGGTATATATTAATATTAATATTAACCTTTTTTTCTAGATGGGAAAATATATTTAAATAGATTATAATCTTAAAAATACAATAAAGTATATGGATATTCGCAATGTTGAACACAGAAATTGATTGTCAGCCAATTGCTTAACCTAATGGCTATCCTGTCCTGTTTTTTGGATTTCAAAATTAGCAGCAGTGCGAATCAAATTTGAAATCTGTGGTGTAGAAACGTACATGCCAACCTCTTGGCTACCGGGGAGATAATCGGGGAAGAACATGATTTTCGATAGTGTCATTTTAATAGTTTTAACATTTCTGTTTATTCTAAGCTGGCCAACAAATATTATGTACTTTACCTTATACTTAACTTGATTTAGACAAAAACAGACTCAAATAGACACTAGAGTATGAGTTACATAAGTATGTATGCTTAAAAAAAGCGGTTGACCTCCATGGTCAAAAAATGTCTTAAAATTTTTTAAAAGACAATTTGCATTTAACCATTCGTTCAGTCTGTTCGATATGCTGTATGCTCTTAAATAAGCACTACATCGTGTATGTTTTGCATTTAGTTTTGCATTTCGAATCCTATATCAAATAATGTAAGTCTAAATTTACTGAAGCACTAGCCACCAGCAAATAATTGTGCATGAGATTATTTTAAAGAAAATAATAAAAAATAAAGAAATCATATGCTTTAAAATGAATTTATGTCATTCATCAACAAAAGCTCTGTAGATTCAATCTTTGACAACAAGCCAAAACTGTTGTATGTAATTTATCAATAAAAACCCAAAGTATAAGATGTCATGGCTTTTGAGTATTTTAAATAGTATTTGAAGTCTTTTGAAGTGGTCATGATCCACATCCCTACTTGAAATAGGATTTATTTTTTAAACATAAAGTAACCACACTCCATTACGTTTTCAAAAGCTTTCTAGCAAAAAAGCAACAACTAAGTTGATCGCTTTTTCTTTCATAAAAAATATCTTCGAAACGTGTTTCAGCTCCCATTTGCTTTCATATCGAGTCTAATGCGAGGCTAAAAAAAATCACAGAAAAATCTCCCAATAATGATTCAAGTTATCAACCATCCGTTAGCTATGTAGCTCAGAGATCGTTCTTTTTCTAAACCTACATTCAGCTGGCGTGTGTCTGTTTGAAAATCTGCTAGCAAAAACACTTATTATTTTACAAAATTAATTTATTTTTTCTATTATGTATGTTGTTTAAAAAATCATCTTTTAATAACACTTCTGATATATCGACAGCCATAGTTGACATCACGTATCACACATTCATTAAATTGTTCAGAATAAATAAGTATTAGGAGATTAAAGAAAATAAAATACACTTTGTAGTAAAATAATGATTCTATACACTTAAAAAATGTGTATTTTTTTCAATAATTTCCAATACTTATTTTTTATAAGTTTTTTTTAGTCATCCTGAATAATTTAACAGATGTATGATACGTTTTATCAACATATGGCCATCGATATATGCAGTGAGATTGCATTTGAACCATTTTTCTTATTCAAATTTTCTTCTATATCAAAAAAGAAAAATGCGTATACGCATAGAATATTTCCAAGAGTTGACGATGAAATACATTATATACGAATCTGCGAGAGGTAAAATTAGCCAAATGTGAAATTATTTACATAAAATTTCCGCTCATAACTATATTTATATAGTTTAATTCAAATTTATTATTAATCAAGGACTATTAATATTGTAAATATTGTCTCCCCGGTTGGTAGCGTGCGCACCTAGCAATCCGGGTAATGCGAGGTCGAATCCCCATCTGTTGTGGGATTTTAAAATCTAAAAATGCAGGACTGTGGATGACCATTGGGTTGAGTAATTTTCTGACAAACAATTCTCATGAAAAATAATCTGTCAAGACGTCTTCACATTGCAGAGATCCATACACTTTACTTTCGTAGTGGATTCTTCACTCTGTGTAGATCCATATGCTCGAATTCGGGAGCGAACATGGTATAAAAAAAAAATATATATATATTAATTACTTGGGTACTTCAATTTTATGATAATTTAAAGCGTACAAAAAATTATAACGCATCTAACACAGTGTTTACCAAAATTTTAGTTGACCCACTTCATTTTTCAAAGGATCATCCAGGAGTCATTTTTATTTGAATATCAATTTCCAGTTAACACAAAACTTTATTTGTTAAATTCTGTCACAAGCGATTCGGGGATGTCATTTAGCTTAACCATATTTTGTTGTGTATTATAAAATATATAATATCATAATATAGGTGATTAAATATTTTACCTGACATCTTCATTCATTCATGAAACGGAAATACTCTGAGAGATTAATAGCAAAATAATTAGCCTAACTATATCCTAAATGAAGAGATCTCACTTATTCATTTAGTTTATAATAAATAATTTTAGATACTTCCGCATAGAACAACATAAAGCAGACTTATATAGTATTAAGTACAAAATAAATATGTAAAAATGATTTTTAACAAAATTTATTGTTTATACATCCCACTTAGCTATTTATTGATGTCTGATGTTACATAAAGTTTATAATTTATAATAAACAAAGTATGTATCGATAAAGAAATCGATTAATAATAATATCACGTAAAATAATATTTGATAGGTATTATTAATTGAAAGAAATATTCTGCCAATTGAATAACAAAACGATTAGTTTATAGAATTTGCTCGACCATTTAAATCAGTGCTCCGTAACCTTTTATCTGTCAAGGCACACTTGTAATAATTGTTACCATATCGATGGCATTACTTATGTTTTTCTTATACAAGAGAAATATGCCACGGCACACCCAACATCATCTCGCGGCATACTACCGTGCCGCGGCACCGTGATTGTGGAGCAGTGCTTTAAATGATTAAAAACGATATTCGGTTGTTCGTGATAAAATCAAAACGTACAAACAGCGATAGTTTTACTAATTTTTTATTCAGTCAAAAATATTTTGACCTATGTCATTTTTTTGTAAGTTCACTGAACATCAAATTCGTAACATCTCAAAAAGAGGTTTCTAAGACTAAAAAATGACATTCGACCATTGTACTATGGCAACTATTACTTTTAGAAATACCATTGGTTTTGTGAATATTCTTGAAGTTTGAGAACAGGTGCCTGCGGTGGATTCTAAGGATACAGTGGTATGTATAACAAGGAGATAGGAGAACGGATCATGCAGCCACTTATCACTAATAGAGTGAAGCTGCGACGTTGAACCTGGCTCGGCCACATATTGTGGACGCCTCAAAAGAGTCTAAACCTAACCTGCCTATTCTGTAAACCGACTTTTGGCGTCCCGGAAAGCTGCTGAAAACTACCAATAGAATGTATTCGGTGGAGGTCGGGATGCAGGTATGACCTGGGAAGGCATAAGAATACTGTCGGGTAACGGGGATTCTTGAAGGCGGCACGTGCTGTTCATATGCTCCACTTAAGGAGCGGATATTGAAGAATAAGAATATTCTTTTACTAACCTTGTTAGAAGTTTTTTGCATTTTTCTCAAAATGACGTTTTTGAATTGTATCACTTTAGAAAAACGTGCGATATTATATACAATGTTTTCCTGGTTCGGTGCTTCTTTTCCATCAGCTTTACAATATTTTTTTAAGTTAAGTTAGTCCACTGTTATTAATTAATAGAGGAGAATTTTCCAAATTTAGAAGTAGTGAAAATTTCGGCGTAGTAATAACTTATCCACACTCATTTTTGAGTTGTGTCACTTTATAAAAACATGTGTTTACAATGGTTTTTTTGTAGAATTATGAAAATATAGCAGATAACGGGTTGTACCATACTTGTACCATAATGATAATGATAGAGCACGGACGAAGTTAATATAAAGTCAGTAAAAAATATGTATATTCCGATTTACTGAAAAGATTTAATTTCGGTATGAGTTATTCGCAACGATAAAAGATAAGACATAAAAATGTGTTCTCCTTTACAATATGCGCGCAAACAATATCGTGTCTCGTTTGAACGTAGACATTGCTAAAAGTTCGTCTGTCTCAGATGTTTTTCGAAAACGTACAAAGATAAACAGTTTCAATAAACCAAACAAGCCGAAACCGTGATGGATGTTATACGATATTTTTTGATAAACACCCAATTCTCTGATCAAACATTAAACAGAAAAACAATAATAGGGAGCGTCCTGGGTTTGTTTTATTTTCATATAAATCATTTTCTGACAAACCTGAATAAAAATAAATCCGAGTATTATATTATACAAATACAGTATTTTACCGAATACACATCTTAATTCTACAATAGTTTTCTTCTTATCTACTAAAACAATTAAATAATTCCGATTCATTATTCAATGTTCATAAAATACAACAATAAAATAACTAATAAATATGATTTGCATATCATATAACTCGATTGTCGTCGTATTCTTATCTATCGCAATTAAAATACTGAATCTAATGAAAGTACTATGAATAAATAACATATGACCAGAATAAACAAAGAAATCGTAAGCTTTTAAATTAAAACAAATACAGTTGAAAATTTGGTAATATAATTATAAAAATGCACTATAGAATATAAACATAAAAACTACACCGTTCGCTTAATCAAAATTAAAGAGACTATCGAAATCATAAACAAAAATCTGTGTCGGCACTTGAACAAAATCACACGGACTTCCCCGCAATTCACTATATAACCGATAAGCGTCTCAACAAAATAACGCGATAACTATAGTGACATTTAACCTATTAACAGCTACAAAAAATACCAATTTTTTTCCCTGTAAGCTAGCAATTTTCTAAAAACTAAAAAAGGGCAACACCTTGAAAATGCTTTGGTGATTTATGGTTTTAGATGTTTTCAGTCTAGAATAAAAGCAACACATAATAATTGACGTTGTAAGCATAGCGCCCTACCGGTGGTTTTATGGCGTGTATGGTTAGTAGGTATGCGACCAACCGATGGACCTTTAGCTGTAAAGAGGTTAAGAATCTTCAAACGCAAGGCTTACTAAAGTTGCTGTTTTCGTTAAATATGTCAACATATGACATTTGGAAAATGTTATCAACCCGTGAATAGATTAAAGAATACGGTTGTATACAATAAAAGTTGACATACATGTCTGATTTTAGCCATAACGTCGATAAGAATTTGTGAGTTAACTCGTCCATAGCTTGACGGGACATGCAAAGTTTGGCGCGTCAACTCGTCCGTGGCATGGAACCCGTTAATAATATATTTGAATTATGTTTAAAAGATAAATAAAAGACATTACTACAGAAAAAGAGAAATTGAAGTAATGGTAAAGCGACTCATTATAGATTGTACGGTCACGTTCATTTACGTTTTTTTTAATTAACCGTAAAAAGGAAAATTGTATTGAATTGCGATTGGAAAAAAGTTTCAATTATTTTTGCTTCCATCACAAAGTAATCTCGGATTTATCAAAGTGTTGAAGTTTTTTTTCATTGAAAGAGTACTTCTGGCGCATTACTTCCTAACTCGTCTATTTGCGCCTAACACGGAGGGAGGAAGCGGATGTCGCGAACGCCTCTGGCGGAAACCCCGTGCGGCTGGGAAATAACCAATCACCACCGCCATTTTCCTTATGATTTTTCAATTAATCACTATAAACTCGTTATCATGTTAAGTAAAGCAGGTTACCGAAATTATAGCATCAAATAAGTGTTTTTTATCAGAGTTAGTGAAGAAATATTATATTGATTGATGCTTCATAAACAAAGTGATTTTCCATACATAGTCAGTTATAATCTTGACAATAGTATAACTAGTGTGTTCTATCTAAGAATTTCCCAAATATACAACTATTTTTTTTGATCGTCTAATGACTCTTATTAAACATTATTTTTTTATTCCTCTTTCATTTTCAATAGCAAAATATTACGGTATAAAACGGTAATTTTTAGATGTAATAAAATAATAGCACACTAAAAATGTGAATTAAAATATTTTTTTTAACACTTAAATCACATATTTTAAATTGTAATTTAGATAACTACCATTATATCGACTGTGGAAAAGGAAAAAGACGTAACCCACATAAAAAAAATTACAAGAGGGACAAAAAACGACTATTCAACTATTTTGTGCCAAGTCAAAATATTTAATAAAAACAACTCTGACGTGCGTGAAGATTAAAACTGTTGTGTTATTTAATTAGTCTGATATTGATACATATAAGTTATTTAATAAAAACCAATAAAATTGGTGTGCGGGAAGTCTTTTATCCTGGTCGGAAATTTCACAGGACCTCCTTATTTCAAACTTAGAAGCTAAATAGAGATACTAATTCGGCTCTTGTAGCTCATATTCTTTTGATTTGATGTTTATCAAGTTATATTTACTGTGGTTATTGAGAAAAAGTATTTTTAAAATGCTGAAGGCCACGTCTTTTTTTCTTTATACATTCGATATGAATATATTAAGGTCCCCCACTATAATGTATTATAGTTTTTGCTAATTGCTAAAAAAATTAACATCTAGGTGGGAAAAAATGTATAGATCTTATTGGAATTTGCATTATTTTATTTAAATCTTTACAGTTTAATATATGCTTAAATTGTCGACTGAAGATGTTTGATGACAAAATATTTAAAATTTACAATTGCAATTATTTATGGTAAGTGATTACTTACCTCAGATATTACGTTAGATGTGGTTAGAATAGGTTAGGTAATTATATTTATAAACGTTTTATTTTTTAATGTGTTAAGGTTTTTCCTGTTGTTTTTTTTATTGGGGGGTTATTGGCGAGGAATGATATTGTAGAGAGCTTTGTTTAGGGAGGAAATTATGCCAAAGCCGTTTCAAATTGTCCGTATTGTGTCGAGGATAAAATGATCGCGTTGTACAATAATTGAAAACACAATTAAAATTCAGATCGTGACACGAAGGCTGTAGCATAAATCAATTTTGCACTACGTATATTGAACGTAGCTATGCAAAAAGAAGTCAACATACAAAAATACTTGTTGTTGTATTTCTGATAAATTTAATGTCCTGTTTTACCTTTTATATTTAATTAGAAGATTTTAATGATATTGATGGTCTAATATTAATATTTATTTATAGTAGCCGAGAGATTTGTGTGCGTGCTTTGGAACCGAATTTTGAGAGTTTAATTCTCGCAGCTGATGATTTTTTTTTAATGATAATGTAGAGAATAATATCGTCGTATTACTGGCAAAAGACGTTAAAGTGAAAAAGTGAGTTTTGAG
>JAGVSQ010008697.1:2845-14181 GCA_022683975.1 Rhyacophila evoluta | reverse complement strand
GGCAAGATAGTCCTGCATTTAGGAATGAAAAACAGCTGATGTTCTCGATTTCTTAGAAAGTTATCGGGGGCATACAGACCAATATTAGCCAGAGTGGCAGATGTGTAAAAATACTGTGATAAAATACAACGTGATAGAGATATTTTCATAAAAATCTTATAAAGTGTTATCATTATATAAGTTTTATACGTAATATAATACGGAACATAAATTATGACATATTTATAACATAAAGCACGTTTTACACCTAATATACAATCTTGTGAGGCTATAATAAAACACGTTCTGTATTCTTGAGACGGTCGGAGAAGAATTCGAGTGTTAAATTTTTTACTGCCAATAAGAGCCATTTTGTCTTGTACAGGGGGTAAAGCGTCCGTGAATGTAGAACATTGGCGAAAGAAATATTGATCATAATAACGAAATGTCACACTACGCTATCATGCCAATGTGTACGCGAAATGTTATCTTATGGCCGGGAATTTCGATAGTTTCCGTGAAATGGCTCTGAAATAATAATATATAAGAAAACAATACAAATATATCGTTCAATGTTTTCCTCGTTCAAATATAAATAAACTTTATTACCCAACAAGGCTCTGAGGTAGATTCAAATTCATTTTTTATTCAAATTAATATAATTCATATTACTATATCATACTACATTATTTGTCTCCCTGGTAGCGTAGTTGTTAGCGTGCGCGCCTAGCAATCTGGAAATGCGGAATCGATTCCATATCTGTCATCACACAGCACCCCATCACTTTGCTATTATTATAAGCTTATAATAAAATTCATATAATACTCACACAAAGTAGTGCCTACAGATAGATTGAGGTTCGAGATAATATGTAACGTGGTTGTTAGTGTGCATGTTTATCAATCTGGGGAATACGGGTTTGATTTCACATCTGAATTTTAAAATCGAAAAAATTCTGGACTGGATGCTCATTGAGTTGAGAAATTGTATGGCGAAAAATTCTCGTGAAAATAATCTGTCAAGACATTTTCTCACTGCGGAGATCCATGTACTTTCGCAGTGAATATATTCACACTGTGTAGATTCATATGCTTCATTTTGAGAGCAAACGTGGTATAAAAAATATACAAAGGGTCAGGGGCCACTTAAAATTAAATTGGGGTTCCACCAAAAATTTTATAATTACTGATAATGATCTTTTCTCCGTTAATATGATAGCTATCGTGAAACTGATTTTTTCCTACGCTAGAAGTTGACAGGCTACATGTAAACTCGTCTTGCATTGGTTTAAAAATCAATGAAAAAAAGACGAACCTTATGTGATCCTGATTATCCCCTGATTAACGATGAAGCATCGAGAGTTTCGACAGTTTCAGATACTAGGGGTACACATTACGGGAGATGGGACTTTGCAAAATGAGCTCGCCATTTAAATAGAAATTTCTGGAACAACTTTTAATTTTATATGAAATGTCTCGGACTCCAAGCTGTACAAGGTAAAAACCAAATGCCGCCTGTTCAGTGCATGCATTCTTTCAGTGCTGCTCTACGGTTGTTAAACATGGCACCCAACAAAGACCGAATACAACCGTATCCTGAGCTTTGAGAACATATGCCTGCAGCGGATTCTGGGCATACGGCGGTACGATTTTGTTCGGAATGAGAAGATAAGAGAACGGACTATGTAGCTGCGTATCACTGACAAAATGAAACCTGGCTCGGTCACATATTGCGGATGCCACAAAAAAGCCTGAACCATACTTGCTTATTTTTTAATCCAATCGGTTGTCAGCGTTTTGGAAGGCCGCTAAATACTATCTATAAAATGTATTCGGCAGAGTTACGGAATGCAAGTATGACCTGGGAGGACGCAATAATACTGGTGGGCGACAGGGATTCTTGTAGACGGCACGTGGTGTCCACATGCTCCACTTAGGCAGCAAACACGGAAAAAAAAGATCTTGTAAAAATTAGTGGCCAAAAATTCCCTTAACGAATTCTACCTCCAAAGGCTGATGGATATATTGCTTATTAAATGAAATACTTCTACAACCAAAAAAATAAATTATTAGTTATTTATAATATTTCATACATTGATTTTTTTATTTTATGTTTATCAATTCAGCTCTAAAAGTCGAGCATATTGCAATTTCAGAATGATCATTTTTACAATGTATCTATCCATATTTTCTTTTTTTAGAAAGAATATAGTAAAAAAAGGATCTATATCCATATAATTTAGAGAGATATTTTTTATGAGTTTTCGTATAATTTATGATTTGTAATATAATAACTGCGATGTAGAAATGGTTTTAATTATCGAAATCACTAGATTCTGGGATTATACGTACTTCTTAATGCCTCGGAACACAGAGACGTAAGCTAACCAAAGAATGCGTCAATTAGAGCTCGTTTGCGAGGTGATTCAATTATACAATGACTTCTCCACTGAAATATGGCACATTCAATATGAATTATTCGTTTCCTTCTCAAATTATAATTTATTTTTTGAAAGAGGTCTTATTTTACTTTATATTTTACAAGAACTAAAACTAATTAATTTATAGTATTCACAACATAGAATAAATGAATAAATTTGTTATATTCAAAACATATTACAAAAAATCAATCAAATAAAACAAGTAGTAAATGCATTTAACGTAATGGGAAGAAAATACTCCAGTTAGTTAGATAGATCTTATATCAATTTTCTTAACATATCTTTTTCAAGTTCTATTCCATTCAGGATTCAGGAAATTATCTATAGGCAGAAATATTCACTTAATTACTATGCCGGTTGGGTGAGTTTAAGTAGTTTGGAGCACGCATTCTGCCAGTGCTGCTGTACCTTAGTGAGTCTTGAAACCTAAGAAAAGCTCAGAGTAATCGTATATTGAGCTTTGAGGACAGATACTTGTGTCGGATACTGGTGGTGAAGTAGACTGACTTCGTAAGAAACTCGGAGATAAAAAAGCGGGCGAGATAACCCCCTGTCACACCAAAAGTCATGCAACGGCGCTGAAACTAGCTGAAACATGTACCATAGATGCTTGCAGAGAATCTTGTCTCTTCATACTATCGATAGGACTCTTGGTACATACAATATTGTTAGCTACTACTCATAGGATATACTCAGTAAACCTAAAGGGTGCCGGTATGAGTTAGGAAGATGCAAGGCAACTGGCGGGTGACAGACAATTTTAGACGCATTACCTGAGGGCCATATGCTCCGCATAAGAAGTGGATATGGCAAAGAGAGTATATTTATGGCAGATTTTATTGAGTTATAACTAATCCGTTAAAATAACTACGAGTCATCAAGTACTATTAAACTGAAAAATTGTAGAAACGGGTGGAAAATTGTTTTCATATATTTCACTACATTCGTTTCATATATGAAGCATATAGCCACCACGTAGCACCTCCATGATTAAGTCACTCGCCATTCTGGTAAAGTAATTACATTTTATGCCACGAAAAAGAAAAAGATCTAAAAATTACAAATTAAAATGTGGCATAAAAACATTAACTCGCTGTGACAAGAGTGCTTAAGTAAGCATTTATGAAATGTGTCACAGTTTCCTTTCAGATTTATTTACAAATCAGCATTTTTCTGAAAAAGAAAATTCGTCATTTCCCAAAAACACTCTTTGATAATTTGAATATCCCTTCTAAGCTGTATAGAGCTTAGCAGCATCTGCTAACCTCGGCATGTACTATGACTGTCGCTAACATGATCCGATAAACCGTAAATTCAGCATTTCGCTGGAGAACACACCCTCGTATTATTGTATTTATTATATGGGGGTTGAAAAGGACAGCGGTGTTTTAGATATATACACAAATTAATTTCACCTACCTACACTGTGAGAAAATTTTTAACCAGAAGCTCGAAAAGCTCTCGAGGTTCACTTCTCGGTAGCTTTTAACGACTGTCATTTAACGGGGGTTCGATTATTGCCAACAAACGTGACGACTCATTGAAGTTCTCGCAAATAGTTTTTCAAAATACAGGGTGCCCCAAAACTAGCCGAAACTTTAAGGTTTCCGATTTTTTTCTGCGACCAAACCATGGAAAAAATTTTTGTCTTATATAATTTGTAAACTTCAAGGCTTAATTAGAGAAAATTTTCCAAAATCCCGGCAGCATAGAGGTCATTATACGTGCCTATCAATCTGTAGAATATTTAAAAATACAAAAATTCAGGACTGAATGCCCATTGGGCTCATTCTCGGGAAAATTAATTTGTCAATATGTTTTCATATTGGGGAAACCTATATGCTCTACTTTAGGGCTGGATATCTTCAAACTGTCTGCATAAATTCATACGATACACGTTAGAAGCAAACATAGTATAAAAATTACAATCAAATATTGCGTATAGATTATGAAAGTCACTTTAAAAACAATAAACCCCTTACATGGAAAAAATGGTGTACTTGAGAAAAACATATTTCTAACTGATACGTTTTTTTAGTTCACTGTCAACAATTTGCTGCAAGCTTATATGTATTATTTTGATTTCATTAGTATAAGAGAATGGATCATGCAGCCACTTATCATTGAACGAGTGAAACTGTATTTACCGCGTACTGCGGATGCCTCAAGAGTCTGAACCTTACCTGCCTATTTTTCAAGCCGACTGGCCGCCGGCGTCCCGGAAGGCCGCTAAAAACTATTTATAGAATGTATTCGGTGGAATTACGGGATGCAGGTATTACCTGGAAGGACGCAAAAATATTCGCAAGTGACAACAATTGACGGCACCTAGTGTCCATATGCTCAACTTAGGGACCGGATATGGAAGAAAAAGAAGAAGTATAAAATGGTTTTGATGGAATTTATCATCTTTTTTCTCGATAATATATTCTAAATAACTATTAAAGAAATACACGATAATTACTTGAAGTCTTTTAGCAATTAAATATGATGAACGAACGAAGCCTTCAATTAAAGTCTTTTTGTATATGGTCATTTTTTGTCATTTGCATTCAAGGTATTCCATAAAATTGTCATAAATCATCTTCATAAAAATCATCACCAAACTGGCTATTTGAGTTTAAAATCAAAACACACCATAACTTGTTGGTATTCAGCTAAATTAATCCAAAACGTGCACATGACATAAATGCGCATGAACTTATGGACTGACCTGATGTTTATAAAACGCGTTCTGGTTTGTGCTTCTGACAGCTTTCCAATGTTGTAACAGTAACATTTGACATAAAATTCCCTCATCTTTTGTGGCATGCATAGGAAAATGAGTATGTTACATATACACGTGCACATGTCAGTAATATCTGACATTCATGAGTGCATCATTTTCGATAATAAAATAAATGAAAATATGTAAAGCTCAGCATTTTTTCTATAAAATATATTTTTTTTTAACATATTTACTCCCAACGTGGAGTAATCGGATCTACACAAAGTGAAGATATCCACCACGAAAGAGGAGTATTTTGATATTTTCGCAATGTGAAAGATGTCTTGACAGATTATTTTTTACGAGAATTCTTTGACAGACAATTACTCAACCCAATCCAGTCCTGTACTTTAGAATTTTTTTTAATTTGACATACGGGATTCAAACCCGCATTCCCCAAATTGCTAGGCGTGCACGCTACCCTACTAAAATATTATCGACCATAAAAATAAAAATTAACGTAACAATAAATTTTCAAAATAGTTTTTATTCGATAATCACAATTTATACAACTTAATACACGTTCTGTCAAAATGATGTAAGCTGAAAATGCCAAATTTTTGTCTAAATTTAGCTTTTAAATTTGAAAAATGGATGACTTGTGAAATTGACGACCAGAAAAAGGAGCTTCTACTCAATAAATTTTATTGGTTTTTCTTAAATAAATTGTTTAATTAATATTATGTTGAGTAAATAAAATACTAGTTTAAGTGTTCACAAACGTTGTGATAAGTAATATAATAACACACAATTTAATAAGTTTAAATTAGTTAAATGTGATATGTGTTGATTTACAAAATGTGATAAGTGTAAGTCGTGACTAAACTTACCAGTTATTTATTATTTTATGAAAGTAATATCTGGTAGTATAATGTTATTTCATGTTACAAAACTATATTATACAAATGGATTATTATATGGTTGTATATGCACGTTTCATCCGTTTTCTTTGATGTTTAGTAGAAAACTTTCTGCAAACCAACTCATAAGACAACCGCCTGAAATTGTGTTTGTTATTTATTCGTCTAACGAAATTGTAAATTAGATACTTAAAAATAAACATCAACATTGTTTCTATAAAATAGAATGAATTAAACATATGTTATCAAATGCGTCGCCGAGTTGCAAAAGCTCGCTGAAAGCTTTTTCAGGTTCTGAGAAAATGTCTAAAAACTGTTTTTCATGTACACCAGACATAAATTTTATTCTTTTTTCAACCATTGTTTTTATAAGTGCTTATTTATGTGATATAATATTTTAATCTGAAATAAATAAATAAGCATCTTTATTAAAAAAAAAAAGCGCAAAAACAATTTAAAGAAAGTATCACTTTCAAGCATTTTGGTTTTTTGTACCCATTCTTCAGTTTTCAGGAAAAAGTTATGTAACATTA
This sequence comes from Rhyacophila evoluta, assembly GCA_022683975.1. Classification (NCBI taxonomy): domain Eukaryota; kingdom Metazoa; phylum Arthropoda; class Insecta; order Trichoptera; family Rhyacophilidae; genus Rhyacophila; species Rhyacophila evoluta. Next base: position 7,601 of record JAGVSQ010008697.1, on the reverse strand, counting down.
ACCAATTAATCATCCATAATATACCATTTAAAATAAAAATGGATCAAACGCTAAGCTTTCAAATCGGATGAAAATTTAGTACTACTATCATATTGTACTTTACTTAAATCATAACACCTAATTAGCTAACATCGATTTGAACACTTTTTGCAACTCAGTTCTCAAACAGAGTGGGTTTTGAAGGTAACCGAATTCTTGAATGATTACCTAACGAAATGAAATGTATTTTGAAACTCTCATCGGACTCTCTTCACAGATATTAAGTTAACGTTATATATCATTTTCATAAAAAATTGTCAAGAGAGCTTTTTGAAATTCGGTGACTCAAATAAACTAAAGTAGTATAGTAAGTTTTTTTCTGCACTTTTCTTTGCTATGTTTTTTTGAAACCATTTACGTTATACGAGGTCAGAGTGTATTGTAATATTGACGTATCACAGCTCAAACAGTGTCATGTGTCATTAGCCGCGTGAGAATGCAATATCTCTTGTCAGTACTGGACTTGTAAATGATTGATAGCACCGCGTTAACTTATAACCAAATACTATCTGATGTAATTGTATTATAAATAAATTTGTGACTGCCATACAAATGCTAATATCAATGTTAGAAGATGGTAATATCAAATGAAATAAACGACGAACTTGAAATAATGGTGAAGTTTCCTATTTTTTTAACATTTCATTCGCACTGTAGGAAAATACGACATTACTTTAAGCTTTCCTTAATATGTATGATTTAGTGTAACATTTGAAAAAAAGTAGACGCAAAATCTCATAATGATTTTTGTTAGCATTTTTCGCTGATATCACAAACGAGGACATATCATTATTGAGCAGTTTAAGGGTTAGGTAAAATCGTGATGGCAATGTCCTTACTTGTTATTATGTTTACTAAGGATACTGTGGTGTAATGCAGTTATTTTATTTCATAAATTCATACGATTGTGGCAGACGAAGAAAATACCAACGGCCTCGATGTGATATAAGATTTTTTTGCCATACCATGTTCGCTCCAAAAATGGAACATATACTCGTAGATTTACAGGTTCTGAAGATATTCACTCTGAAAGTGGGGTAAACTGGAAAGACACTACTTTACAGATTTTATTTCACGAGAATAATTTATTAGCTTAATAGTTTATTAAAAAAAAATTTCAAATTAATAGACATCCAGTCCTATATTTTTAGACTTAAAAAAATCTGAGAGATGGGGGAAATCAAACCCGCATTAACCGAATTACTAAACGCACACAATAACCTCTACTCTACTGAAGGCTGCACCGCACCGAAAATATTACTGGAGGCACAAAAAGTCTATTAAATGATTTCGAGTCAAAGTCAAAACATAAAATAGACACAACCTAGAAGTGCATGAAGATTTAAAATGGTGTTTTATTTAACCAACCTAATTTTAATTTCTATAAGTTGTAAATTTACAGTTAGACATAAAGCTTGGATATAGAAAAACTAATAAAATTGACGTTATGGATGTCTACCTTCCTGGTCAAAAGCTATCATTTGTAAGCTTAAATTTGAAAGCTACTTAGATACTACATTAGCATTTGCAGCTTTTGATAAAAGTGTATTAACTTTTAGTTATTAAAAAAATTATGTTGTTTTTTGCTACACTAACCTTAGTCGAAATGTATTATTTTTCTTTACACACGCCAGTTAAATAAATTAAAGGTAAATATTTACCTTTCAAAATTAAGATTTTGTTATACATACATCATTAAGAATACTCACAAATTTCACATACCCACAGTAAATCCTACATTGTTCTCTAAGACAAATATGTAAACATTTCTTAAGCTGTGTAAATAATTCAAGAACCTTTATACGAGGCCACCCAAAACTTGCGACATTAAAATATATTGTCATAAAATACGGCACATATAACCAAACAGATATGAAGCGTGAAGAAATATCATTATAATAAACTTAAGGTTATATTTCTAATGAAAGCTAGTAGGTTATTCATATAACATGTTCTTAAGGAAATCCCTTGGCCACAAAACGGTCACAGGATCTGAAAGATGATTTATGCAAATTTCATCCCAGGCCCTTTGAACAAATACATGAAAACTGTCCGAAATACACAATATTTCATTTTATAAAATTACATTCTTGAAACATCCTCAAAATGTCTTATTTTAATTGCTATGAAACATGGGTTAGGCTCATTGAACCATGTCTCTACTCACGTTGGAATATAAATGTATTTTACATTCGAATGCCCTCAAAGATTTATATAAATTTTGACAAAGGTTCGGTTAATATTTTACTAGTTAAGTATTTTCAAGCAAACATTAATAATATTTTACCTTAGAACATACAAATCTTAGTCATGTGATATTTTTTGACAATTTGTTTGAGAAATGGATTATACAGTCACCCATGATTACTAATGTAAAGACCGCTATTTTGTCCTCATTATTGCTGGAACACTTAACTAAATCAATCATTTTTTAAAGTGTAGTTTTATCTCTTGCAATTTCTTCAATCATTGCCGCATTTGTGCATTAACATGCAGTTTTTACACGTTTAATAAACATATTTATGAGTACAAAAATATGAAAATGATTCAAGAAATTCAAAAACTAAAACTGTACTATAAGTGAGTGAAACCAACAAATCAAGTTACACTCAACTTCTGCAATATTGGCAACAATATATTATAGTACCAGCATTGGCTATTTTTTGGATACATATATTTTCAAATAATCTTAACCTTATTCGTTTTTATTTAGGGTAACTTAACGCTTTCCATACCAGACTCGGAAATCTTCATATTTTTCTGGCTTGCAATATATTTAATACTACGCAATATATGATGACTACTTAACAAAATTTTGAATGCAATTGTTTAAACAAAGAATCAATCTTCATTTTTTGTTTACTTGGTAAGTAAACGTCTATATTACCAACCGAGATAATTCAATTTGTAAAAATGAGAAAAAAACCGACAGCAACTTTCACTTCTGATACCATCAATACTTTGCACAGTTTAAAGGATTTTCTGTATAGATTTTCTGGAATAATGTCGAAATATACATAAAGACGATTTTATTTATTTTTGAAAATATCTACACATATTTATATATATATATCGATAAAATGCCAAATATTTTCAGTTAATAAAAAATGAGAAGAAGCCCTATACATTTGTAAAGGCTTTGAAGTTGAAATATAAGGTTACTTAATTACAAATAAATTTTTGACCAAACGTATTCTTAAATATAATAATTATCATAATACCACTTTCAGATGCTTTTTTCAATACATTTGCGAATTTATTATTGTACGAAATTTTATAAATATCTTTTTTTATTTATAATTTATGGACAAAGACTAATATAATATAAAACAAATCGACCAAAATTAAAATTAGCCCTCACAAAACACTCAATAACTTTTAAAGTGGTAAATTTTTCAATAATCTAATAATCAAGGAAGATGTAGTATAAGCCATGTAGAGATTTAAATTTCATATGACAGTCTTAATAACAAAAAAATGATACTAAATGTAAATTTGGTTGCTTAAAATTTCAGTCGCATTTTTTTCTTGTTTGCTCGTCTTCTGCTTAACTGCATCCAATTATAGCAATTTGGTTGTGAAATCATTTCAACTTAAACTTTTCCATCAATAGTAAACTATTTCGTATACAGTGCTTAAGAATATATCCGATATCAAATAAATAACTAGTTTTGTGGTTGGTGAATGACACGACTTCGTTACCACAAGGGCAATCTTTTTTTAATGAAAAAAATATCTCAAAATAACTAATTCAAAAAAATATAGTAAATATTTTTTTAATCTGGTTTTGAATTTTAAAATTTCACTTTATAAATAATTTTAGGAGTCTAAATTTTACTCAGTAGTCAGACTTTTTATTGTTTATGTGTAAATGAAAATAAAAAATGAAAAATATTATTGTCAGACAGTTTTTTTAGCAGCAAAAAATATTAGGGACATATTTTTATTTAAAATAAAACTAACAATGCATAATACGCATAAATTTTTGCTTCTAAGCTAGAAGCTCTGGGTAAAAATACTTAGGATTTACGAAAATTTCGTAAATTAATACAAGCGCGGTGTATGGAAACTATTCAAAAATAATGAATGGGCCGCAGAGATTATAGCAAAATTCGTGTAGTTTATATGGTGGAACGACAAGCCGCATTTCATTGTGTAAACAAAAGGAGCTTTATTGGAACGAACGTTAATAAAAGCTCTATGCAAGGGAAAAGCTCGCAATAGAATCACTGTTTCACACGATCGCTGCCGGATACATAAATAAGTATTTGAAATATACAATAATTACAAATGTTTCTGGATCATTCACGAATATTTTACTTTTTACCAAACGAAGTTTGTATGAACATAATAATATTTGAGGAATGTAAATGTTGAACAGATCATATACACTGTAGAAAGGAAAAAGAATTTAAGTAACACAGAAAAAAATTAAGAGCGTGTAAAAACGTAAATCTATTGATATTGGACCAAAGCAAAAATGTTAAATAATTACAACCATTAAGTGCACGAAGATTTAAACTAGTATTTTATGTACCTAATCTGATAATAACTAAATAAACCATTGAAAAAAACAGGAAACTTGACATACTTGATAATTCAAGTTCAATTAAGATTCAAGGTAACTTTGATTGACGAGTTCTTTTTTGAATTCATAAATTTCACAGGCTCTTTTATTTTTAAATTACATGCTTGTATATTAATTTGGCATTTTTAG
>JAGVSQ010008695.1:0-14182 GCA_022683975.1 Rhyacophila evoluta | reverse complement strand
CTGGTATTTCAGAAAAGTATTGTAGTGACGTAGAGAAGAATTGTGGACAAACGAATATACATATTTTGACTTTTATATATTAGATATAAGTATAAAATAAAATATGAAAATGTCATATTTGAGTTATGCCAGTATTACATCAATGAGCGATATATCCGATAAATTAAAATATACAGTAATGAAATAACAAAATTTCACACCACATTATCGTTATATATTTTCATAATCAAAGTCCTAAAATAATTCTATAAGATGAATGTACATTTTATGAAAGCGCTTTAATCAGCAGAATACATATAAGACGATAAGGAGATATCAATTTTAAGAAAGACACATTTATTTAGTCGCAGTTTAGAGAGTAAATGTCAATAATATATTTTTTAAATCATATTTAACTAACTAGTGTGTCGATCTATAATCTAACTGATATATCTACTAATCTAGACCATAGATTAGAAAAAAATAAGAGATTTAGTTATATAAGTGATAAGAGAAGAGCGCACGTTCTAAGCCTGTTAAGTCAACTCATCAATCAATATTATTAAAAAAATCTTATCGAATAAATTACCGATACACGTGCCTTGGTATTTTTTTTTTTTATAAATAACTAAAATGATAATGGAATGGGTATATCGCTCGGGGAGTGAATGGACTCTGATACTGTTGTCCAGTGGCAATTAATAATTATGCCTGCTATCCTTTCTTGAAAGGCGTACGGTTACGACAGCGGCTCCCAACACGTCGCACGCGAGTTACCGGTAGTTCACGACGTCATTTAGGATAAGCTCGCTAAGAAATGCTGTTATTTAATTAAATTTATTAGTTAATACACGATTTTTTATACAATACCGAATTTCATTTTAGGTATAATAGTGGACCACCTTGTCTGATTTTATTATAATTTTGTTAAAATACGAATAAACAATATATTTCAATATGAACTTTTTTTGTGTGTTAAAAATTCACTCGTAAATTGATCTGCTTATTCTTTAAGCCGAGCGGTTTTCAGCGTCCTGGAATATATCGACTGTGGAAAAAGGACGTAACCCTCAGTTTTTTCAAAATAGCTATTATCCGATAATCACAATGTATATAAATTAATACACATTATATCAAGAAGATGTACGCTGGAAATGTCGAATTTGTATCTAAATTTACCTTTCAAGTTTGAAAAAAGGATGGCCGATGAAATTTGCGACCACGGAAAGGGGCTACCACTTCATCAATTTTATTGGTTTTTCTTAAATTACTTACACGATAATTATAATACACAATTTGATTGATGAAACACCAATTTTAGTATTTATCTGCTAAAAGGTAGCCTATTTAATGTTTTGATTTTGCTCCAAAATCATTAAATATATGTTTTTTGTGTGTAAAATTTGTTCTGTGTGGATTGGTCCCTTTTCTTTTCGAAAGTCGATATGAATTTTACATATGATATAAATAGTATAGTAGAATTATTCGGCGGAGTTACGGGATACTATGACCTGGATACCGCAAAAATATTAGCAGGAACAGGGATTTTTGCAGACAACATGATTGTGGTGTCCACAAGCTCCAATCACGAGTCATAAAAAGTGACTTGAGTTTTAATGAATATAATTCCGCTTGTTACAAGCAAACATCTTTTATGTTTCTAATGATAAAAAAAAAATAGATGTCATGTTCGGTAAACTGAAAGTCATTATTTTATCAACAATGAAATCAAATCTACGACAGCTATCACGGAAGGATTAAAATTATCGTAGATAATATTTAATACTTATGTATGCGCACATATGTACTCGTGTGTCATTACTTTCGATAACCAGACAAATGCACCCAAAACAATCGCGTACAAAATATTACGTATAAGACAATTGTACACACGACAATTGCGCATAAGACAATTTCACAATATATACAACTGATCAAAGAGAAATAGTTTTAAGCCAAATTTACGTAATTAAATTTTAGGTATATCTTTATTTTATTTTAAATAAAAAATATTATATAAGTACAATGAAAAAATGTGAAATTAAATAAAATAAGTAACAGGATAAAAACGCAAGTGACATCAATATTATTTAACATCCCTAAATCTTTGTCATAAGCACAAATTAGTAATCCACCTTAAAAACCTAAGATTGTATTGCTTTTTTTGATAACCCTATACCAGTGCTCCGAAACCTTTTATCTTTCACGGCACACTTGATGTTTTTTTCAAAATTTAGTGTGTAAATAAAATACACGAACGCTTATTCTTGATCGAAATGCGTGTACTGGTAACTGGAAGAAAACTACAATGATACGTCTCACCTAGTGATTATGAATTCTCGATTGAGAAATCTCTTTTTTTGTAAATCTTAAGAATTAGGAAATTTGTATTTAATATTCTCGAGAAATCGAGATATAATTTTCAAAATTTAACATAAATATTGCACTCATTTTTTGGTCAATTTAAAATACTTAAATACGGAACCAAAATTTTTGAAATTCTTGTGATTCTCATAAACAATTTCTTGAGAAAAAAAATGAAAAATATTCCAAATTTCTCGATTATTCTCGATCACAATCTCCAGTCTCACCATATGCTTTGATCGACGGTTAACTCCGAACTAAACAATTTAACGCTTATTGGGTTGTTCAATTGAGTCGTTGGTGCGTATGAACGCCGAGGATAATAATGCGATCTAACACTGAGTGAATAAGTAGCGTCATAATCAAGGAACACGCACGAGCGTCGAACACTATTTCCTCGCACAAATGAGCAGATCTCTGGACGACGTTGCCAACGACCTGTTTTTTATCAACTACTAAATGTGCCCTCCATCCACCCACTTCGTTCTTACACCTGGTCTTAATCAGGCGTATCTCGGAGCTCCGATATCGAGGCGATCTAATTTATTCGACGAGAATATCCCGGAACTAAATATAAATTATGCAAGATTTATGTTATCTTTTTATCAACTGATATTTCACCAAAAGGTTAACGTAAATCTTACAGCCACTAATAACTAATTCAAAGATGTAGGTCTGTATTTCCAAAGAGTTGAACAATTTTTTGACAACTTCAAAATATCTGTCAAGATTACATACACAAGAACACGAATAATCCGAACTAACAATCTTTCTTTAGTTTTTAAATACAATTGTCATATTTACAATGCCGATTATTATTTTATATGATAAATACGTTATTATTTATTAAGAAAATTTATAATTTTTGAGTTTTGAACTTTTTCGAATGTACGAAATTTTCCAACGGTTATTATGTTGTTATATTCGAATGCTCTTTGGTCGACGTAGTCCAGTTAAGTTTCAACATTGGCGAATTGTGGCCAGTAAAAATTGGCAGTACATTCTTCACTTGGGAGTTAAGGCTACGTAATGATCTTCTGAAGTTGTAAAGGTATAAATAATGCTAATAATACTATGTAGAACTGCAGTGTTATATGAGAGTTTCCACAAATTTATAATCATGTAAGACGGAGCAAATCCGTGATGTAAGAGGGTGTGGAAGAATTTGTTTTAAGAAGATACATCCGCGTATATATCCGCACCCGGATAATCCAGGGTACTCTGTAGTATGTTGATACTGCTAACGAAGAATCATTTCTATCTTTGATGTTGTAGTGGTTCGCGGATGGCAACAGTTGTTGAGCTCTGAATTCATATAGAAAGAACGCCTGTATTAAATCTAAAATTAAATTCATAGAAAGACGTTTCATCGTTTTATTTTAGTTACTTATTGAAATATAAAAATAGTATGAATACAATAAAATGAACGTTAACCTAGTTTTCAATTGAAAACATTCCACGTAGCGAAAGAAGATCCACGCAAATCAATTTTAATAAAATGTTTAGTCGTATAAAGAGGGGAAACAAATAAAGACATCTGCCTGCGTCGCTATTGCTTCTATCGTAAAATGTTTAATTAGATAATTAGAAGACCGATTTAAATATAAAAGATATCGGATGTTGTAAAAGATTACATGTACAGTTTTAATATTATGATCAGAATTTGAATATTCCATCAGCTGTAATAATTGCCTGTCGATTTATTATCTAAGTGCGTGATCACGTTACTAATTAGTTTGATGGCAGAGACGGTAAAAATGTTGCGTTGAGTACAAAATTGAAAATATTATCGAGGAACAGCAGAATACACAATAATATTGGCCATGTACGCTGTCTTTTAGGTAGATATATTAACAACTACTAGTAAAATATAGTAAATAAATAAATATTGAATTAGGCTTTTAACGTTTCCAAATAGATCAAGTAAGATTGGCAATACAAAGTTTATGTTTTAGTACACATTCCTAGTCCTATGATCTGTTGTATTTTCTGGGCAACAGATGTTTTATATTAAAATTACAATGTCTATTTTTGATAATACATTACGTAATAAGCTGCCAACAGGTTTTTAAAACATGCTATTTACGTGCGTTATCAAAAACGAAGGCCTTGTCAAAAATTGTAACAACCGTAAACATAATACAAAATATTCGATGTAGAAACGTATATAGGTGTGTACTTACACTTTTAGAAAGAGAGCACAATACAAACAAAACGCACAACACACGCGTGCGAATGAAACAAATAGAGAATCTACTTCAGAAAGAACAGTTTTCTAGTGCGCGCGCTTTTTGTTTGTGGAACATAACCTCAAACGTGCGTAGGAAATTAACACCAATTTCGTCTATTAAAACGACCACTTTTCAGTCAATTTTCGTTTAAAATATAAAAATTATTAGACGAATTTATTTATGACGTATATTCGAAATATTAATAAATAAACTTTTGGATGTTTGTTATTACGATGTCAACAAAACGTAAATTGAACATAGACAAACGCAAGCTTCCGCCTCAAATAACAACTATGAACTGATTCAAGCGAAGTGTGTTTGCGTAGAGTTAGACGCCCCCTTCTAGGTCACTTCGAAGAGATTATATCATATTATTATTATATTTTCATTACGATTACGAGTCTCACTGAAAGATGATTAAGTTTTTAATTTAGGGGCATTAATGCAATTACACATTATGGACAATGGAAAATAATTTCATTGGTATAAAGTTTTTACTCAATGACAAGATTAAATTATTAAACAGAGTGGGATTCTGGGTCCTATTCATCTACTGCCCCGTTAAAAATTGTGAGAAAACCCAAACGAAAAAGTATCAGTAATTATAAAAAGTAAAAGTATGTGACATTGATGAAATATCTTTTTTCTTTCGTTCCACACATGGGACTATGGACAAAGCACGGTCGCCCAAAAATCTTTGACACTTCTAGCCGATCTTTGAAAAAAAATCTGGGTCAGCATTCGTAAGTCCGTTGAATGTATTATAACACTCTGAAGTATATATTTAATGGCTGTCGGAATTCGGCTTCCTTGACAAAAAGGCACCCGCAGTATTTACTGTCCTTATCAGAACCTCTTAAAGTCACATCTTCACGTTGATGGTAGTGAGAAGTTTGTCATAATTGTGTGATAATTCTTGTTTAGTGTATAATCATTATTAAATCTTTATAGACTCACTATTTGGAATAATTATTTAAAAATCTAGCAGTAGCAATTATTTTTTTTTGGTACATATCGATTGAATAATCATTTTGTGTATGAGATCATAAGTATTTGGCAGCAGGGCTGCGATGGGGCTGGGGTGGGCCAGGGCGCCGCCCTGCCACTTTTTTGACACGAAAATTACTTTTCAAGCACGCTTAAAAACTATTTTGACGTTGAGTACTTATTATACTTATTTAAAATAAATATGTATGTGAATATTCTTTTAAACATTTTAACTACTAACATGACCGAAATATTTCATTTCATATGACGTTAAAAAGGAGGAGGGAGAGTAACATTTAATATCCTTCTGGTTTTTTTTTAAATTAGGATTAAACCACTGCTTGGCAGTCTTTCCTAGCATCAGAGTCTAGCCCATTGGAAAAGAAAGGCAGCCATGATTGAGGCCTTCTCTTAGCATGGGAAATATGTTTATCGATTCCTGCATTGTGAATCAACTTTTAGCCTTAGGCTCTGTTTAGTTTGATCTCTAATATTCATGAAGTCAAACTAGTTCATCCTCAACATTCGATGCATTTATTTACTTGCGAAACTCCGTATAATATCATCGGCAAATATCACGATTCCTTACACTAAAAAAACATCGTCAGAATCTACTTGTACATCGTATACCTTAATACAGCGTACACCTACGGTAAATATGGTTTCCGCTATCGCAGAGCGATTGTGAAACTCCTTCCGTGTGCTGTCATCTTATGGGATGTCAACCACAAACAATCTATAGAGTGATATCAAGCCATCTTGAAAGTTACCAACTCCTCGATAATGTGTGCCTAGCCATTAAATGTCAAGTCTGTGCCATGTTTGGCCCGGCTGCATATTGCATTATTTTCTCTGACATTTATTTTTAAACAAATGCCAGACAATTTGTTTTGCATACTTGTTTTTGTTTTTCTTTTCCTTGTCTCTACTCTGCTTAGCATATTATGGTAAATTAATCACAAACAAGTCCAACGGTACAAGGGCATTAAACAAATGAGAAGATCTTTGCATTAAGAGTAGGCATCTATAAGTAGTTAACGTAAGACATAAGTAGCTACCATAACTTTGAGTTTGAATTATTATTGGCAACAATGTAATCCATGCATTATGCAACATTAAATTATGTAGGTATTAAATTTATATATTATTAATTCATTCAAGTAAGTAAAAGCCGGCAAGATTGCGCTCTGAACATAAATCCAGGCCCGCCTGGTAAATTTTCGCAGGATGATAAAAAAAGTATTGAAGTTCAATCATATCCTTTATTTTTTTCAATAAAAAACAAAAAATGTACGTTTACGTATCTATAATATTTAAAATACTTAGATAACATCGATCACTCATTACCTTCTATTGGTGGTACAGCATTTTGTCGAATGACTACTTCTGGCCACATTTTTTTGGCAGCAAGCATTTAAAGTGGATTTTTATATTTCTTTCACTACGAATCTAATCGAATACGACGAATAAAATATTTTTTGATGACATGTTTTAGGAATGTCCAAGCAGAAGTGTTAATTAATTTTTAAATAATTGTTTTTTTTTAAAACCGTGTTATACAAGATTATGCCACAATTTGTCAACCGTGTTATATCAAAACTATGTTAGAGATGTGCCGTGTTATACAAGGTCCGAGTTTATTTAGAAGTGATGAGAACTTTGAAAAGTTGTTATTTTCTAAATAATTATTACTAGCGATTATTACTCCGCGATCGATTAAATCGTGATAAACAATGCAAAGAAAATATATCTCTTTCTTTATACAATTATATACATACTTCAAGCGTGTTGACCATTATTGTAACGACAAATATTACCCTTTGGAACGACAAAGGTTGCCTCTATTTATATCAAGGATTATTTTGAGCCCTTTCAATTATATCTACGTGCCATTAATTTTCTATGTAGGTTACACAAAAGCAGTCACCAAGCGTGCGATGAATAGAGGGAGTGTGTTGTGAATCTTTTGTTGTCTATGAAATGCTAATTTTTAATCGAAGATTTGTCTATTATATTCAAATAGACATGCTAGCTTCTTATAATTTATTGTCCCACAAAAACACGGGGAGATACATTTCATTGGATTGTAATTAATCAAATACGTTTTAGAAGGTTGATATATTTTATATAGGGGTGTATGAATGGGTTCCATGACAACTGCACGCATGACAAGTGCTCACATGACATCTGCGCACACATTGAAGTGCTCACACTAACACAAAAATGAATATTAAGACATTTTATACTTAATTTACGTAATCGTAGTATAGGTAGGTATCATTGAAATAAAAATCTAGAAAAGTGAGCACTTGGCATGCGTGCAGTTGTCTGGTTACCGTATGAAAAATGCGTAAAACTAAAAATATTAATCGTAAAACTCGTATGAATTTATTATATTGTTTCGTCATTTATGTGGGTATTTATGTAAATTTAAGGGTATTTTAGTCCAATATTTAATAATATAATTTTCTTCTCGAATTCAAAGAATTTTTAATTAATTATGAACCGATCGCAATTCAATTGAATATGGCTATTTTTTTTTGTAAAAACTTAATTTTTTTAGTTATTTATATCCTAAATATATAAATTTATTACGTATTTAATACACATTATAAAAGCTTACATACGTTCTGGGGTGTTTAGATGAGCGAAAAAGAAAATGCTTGGCATACAAGAGATTTTTGACAGGATCTCTAGAACTCAATTTTTATTGATTCAATTGTTTTGCAGCCAACAACAGATCTATAAGTTTTGAGATTGGCTTAAACTAATCAAAACAAATAAAATACAAAATACTGCTTATATTGCGTAAAATACGTATATCGACGTTTACAACACGCATTTGATAAACATTTTAAATTTAACTAAATATCGTTTAAAGTTTGTTTTACATTAACATATCTCAACACACGAAAGTAATTAAAATAACGAATCATTTCTAATTATTTTTCTTTTCGTAGGTATATTAGTATAATTTTACATTTTTATTTGTTTTTGACGCACACTGCCATCTAGTTCGGTATTTAAAAAAAATATATTATTTAAATGAAAAGTGTTGTAAGTTACTATTTATAGATGTCAGTAGTAAAACATATTTATTTGAATTTATTTCACGGAAAAATAAAATTTAAATGCTTTGCTTATCGCTGTAGAGAGGTCGGCATTTCACTTTCACTTGCAATAAAATAACATTATGCAATATTATGCATGTTCAGTCTGACCTGGATTTTATCGATGGCGCGAAGTTCACTGAATCGTGATTTTCTATTCACTCCGAGTTTTTTGTAATTCAAAGAACAAAGAGGCGAAACGTGAAACACTGACTCACTTTCATAGAGTCACTAGAGCAAAATATTTATTTATTAGCACATACAGCCATAGAAAATCTTTTGATTTCATCGTGAATTGTTTCTTGTGTCCAGCCATTTTATTTTTTCTCCGGATTTTTGATTCGTCTTATCAGCGCTTGTTGTCAAGCAGTTACTTCTGTGGCAGTTAGTAATATTATTGTTATTATTATTATATCGTCGCTTTAGGATTGGTTTGTCGAATATTCATGGTACGCGATTTGAAAAACAAGACTTGTTTCAATTAATTAGATAGTTTATACAATATTATATTCTTCGATAATACTTTTAAAAAATAGCTCAGATTCTTTCGTGTATTTAAGTGAAATTTGTTATTCATCATCTGACGTTTGGCGATTGGTATATTCGTTAGTAATATTATTGTTGTTATTATAATATCGTCGCTTTATGATTGGTTTTTTGAATATCCATGGGGCGCGATTTCCTTTAATTAGATAGTTTAAACAATAATACATACTGTAATTTTGTTTTTGGATTCAAAAATAGCTTCAATTGATACCTTCATATATTTACCTGTATGTATTTAAATAAGATTTATTTTCATATTCTGAACATTTGACGGTTGGTCTATTCGACAAACCAATTCTAAAATGACGATACATTTGCTATTGCGAATATTATTCGAAATTAGAGATCGAAGGGTCGATTCCCGTAGCTGGGTAAAATTTATCTATATCTGTTAAGGCACTGGTTATAATATATTAGATATATTATAGATCGCCAATGATTTGAGCGATCGACTAATAATAGTTCTTCGTAAAAAATGGCAATGATATACTATCATGAGTCTTCACACTGTGAAGATGCACACGTTCCACACCAATAGCGGATATGCCCTATACATATTTACCAAGCCTTATTACCACACGTATGTTTGAATAACTTAGTGAGAAAGTACGTTTTATTTAATTGATATTTTTGACTGGTGGTGCTTGATGGAAATTGATTTTAAATTCTAAATTATTTAATAAAAAGGGAACTGATAAATGAAGCAAAGATTGAAAACATAAATCATTCTCAATATGATATTCTTCTTCTTCAAGCTGTCGTGGAAGCTTATCATTATATGAAAGATGTTTTTGGAAAAACTACCAGCTGACAATATAACCTGGTTGCCGGCAATGATTTTTGAAGGCAGCGAATGGCGTTCTATGTCTAGATATCTTTAAAAGTCATGCACACCGTTAGGTTAGGTTATAAGTTATTGGATATAGCAATGGAGTATTGGGGAACATTAGCTGATCAGTCAATAATGGAAGTTTCAATAGCTGTGCTCGATTAATCTCCAAAATTTCTTATTTGATATAAAATTACTAAATAAACGTTTTTTATGCCTTTCGTAAAATTTGTTCTGCGTGAGTTACGTCCTTTAGCTTTCTTCGTATCTAGTCTATAAAGGTAAGATTTTATTAAGTATATAAAATGCAAGCTTAGGAAATTTATTTATAGATATGTATTTAGTAGAGAGATTTTTCATAAGGATAAACCTTTACTTGATTGTAGATCGTAGATATTGTTTATTTTTTTTACCGGAGGTAGGGTAGATTGGCTTATCTCTGTGTATTTCTTTATCAGTTTTGTTTTAGATAAAAAAATGTAGGATGTATTTTATGAAAAATGCAATTTCTCTGAAAGAATACTTCAGATATGTTTATAGCTAATGAGTTAACGAAGGTGTGGAAATTAATTTTTATCGGTTCACTAACATCGGTAAAACAGAAATATTGTATTGATGTAAATCAATCTATTATACTGCATGCGCTTATCATAATTTGGTATGCGAAAAATGAAACAATTTAATTTGATTAGTGTCGCGTTAATATAGAATAAGAACCAAACAATCTTATTTTTAAATATCTTTTTTTCAAAAAAATAATTAGCGTAGATGGTAGCGTGCGCGTCTAGCAATCCGGCGAATGCGGGTTCGATTCCTCATTTGTCGGTCAATTCCGGTCGTATATATCCATGCTGTAATCGCTTCTATCAATCATGTCTTAGATTTAAATTATATATTGGGTGTCTTCCCGGTAGCGTAGTTGGTAGCGTGCCCACCTACCGATACGGAGAATGTGGGTTCAATTTCCCAACTGTCAGATTTTTTAAATCCGAAAATACAGGACTGGATGCCCATTGGGTTGAGTAATTGTCTGGCAAAAAATTCTCGTGAAAATAATCTGTCAAGACTTGTCTTCACATTGCGGAGATCCATATACTCCCCCATTCCCCTTGATTCCCCATCTGTAGGATTTTAATAATCCAAAAAATCAAGGACTGGATGTACTTTGGGTTGAGCAATTGTTCGTTAAATAATTTTCGTAAAAAATAATCTGTCAAGACGTCTTCAGAGATGCGTATCGCCCCTTTAAAGGGACGATATACTCCAGTTTCGGAGTGGATATCTTCACACTGTGTAGATCCATATGCTCTACTTTGGGAGCAAACATGGTATTAAAAATAAACATAAAGTGTTGTGCCAACATTAACAAGAAGTCAATAAACACTCGCAAACTACCCCGTAACATGCATGGTAGTGACGCATGTGTGCAAGGTTATACCAAGTATTAGTGGGTTTCAAATTCAAGTCAAATCATTATCTTGAAAATTGATAGCGTACAGGCCAAGATAATATAGAATGCGAGTGGCAGTTAAAGAGTTAAATATTCAACAATCATTAATGTATTTCCATCACATATTAAATGGTCATTTATTTGATTCCTGGTTGCATTTTAAGGATAATTTAAATACTATTTTTATAAGTGTGTTATATAATAGTTTGTTATTAGTAATACGATTTATTAGCTTCGACCATTAACCAGATAACCATTTTTACTTGTGAGCCTCCAGAAGACTCCAAGTTTAACTACCTTAGCTGTTCATTGATAGATTCAAGAGATAAATTAAGGTAAATGATCGGTTAACAATTGATACTTGTGATTATGTACTAAATATTATGATAAATCTTCAAACTATTTAGACAGATATTTATTATAATAAACAGTTTTTTTACTCTAATAGGTGACGATAGATTTCAATGATTAAACTGTGTTTATATAATATATATTTTTACTGTGATAGCATGTCAAATTTTGTTGATTACCGGTTTTTTAGTTAACGTATAACTATTCATAAAATACCGGAATTTAAAAAAACCCTGGACAGGTGTTTGTTGTAGATTGATAATCCTTTTGGCTGTTGTGTGTAGATAAAAGTGCATTGGCATCACTTCAGAGTAACTACGGCTAATCTCACATGCGTAGATGGGACAGGATGAACAAAATGTCAACAATAAAATTATTAATTTAACCGTGATTTACATTGATACGTCTAGTTGCAAAAGCATATATCATAGATATTACTGAATTTAATATTGAATAATAAAAATATCATCGATTTATAGAAGCTGGACGTAGGCGTAGCTACTGAGGAGCAGTTGGAACAGGCTGCTCCAGGCGCACAAATTAACGGGGGCGCAAAATATTACTGAGGAGCGCTAGTAAAGTAAAGTTAGTTCGGAAAATGAAAAACCATAAATTCTGGACGAATTTAAAATTTTAAAGGAAGCGTATTAGCTAGAAATCGAGAAACTACAAGGGGCACAACGATTTTACTTGCTCTAGGGCGCTGAATTTGTAGCTACGCTGCTCAGGTGCGTTGTATGTTTTGTTTTAATTTGATTGTAATTTTTCAGTTAATATTTCACTGTCGTATAGTTTTTGATAGTAATTTATTATGAATCATATAACGACGCTAGAATATGTTGAAATTATTAAAAAAATATATCTAGCGAATTGGTGAGCTTTGTTAATAAGCAAAATAGCAGCTGTTGGGGCACTGCAAATTCTCAATCGATACACCAACGACTATTATACGTTCGTAGACTGACTGTACGATGTGCCGCTTTCGTAACATGTTGGTAAACTTTCGTATGACCGAATTGGATCAATTGGGCCTACATTACATGTGATTTCTACAGGACGCTATGACATCATACGCATCTAATGCTAAGAAATTTCAGTGCACACGTGCACATCGGCCTGGAACATAAAACGCATCTTATATTATTATACTCGTAGCTTTTCATAATTGTTTTTTTCCTATCGAATCATATTGCTATCTATGCTTGCATTTTATGATTGGTCTTGTAAGAGTCTTGTCCTCCTTAGTCATATCTGCGTCCTATAACACCGCCAAATACATTCTATAGATAGTATTTAGCGCCCTTCTGGGACGCCGAAAGCTGGCCAGCCTGAAGAATAGGCAGGCCAAATTCAGATATCTTTAATATATAGCCGAGCCAGGTCCAGCGTCTTCACTTTATCAGTGATAAGTGGCTGCATGGTCCGTTCTCTTATCTTCTCATTTCGAACGAAGTCATACCACTGTTTTCCCAGAATCCATCACCGGCACCTATTTTCAAAGCTTAGAAGACGGTTTTTTGGCCCTTTGTTGGGTGCCGCGTTTTGTAATCGCAGAGTAGCACCAACAGATTGCATGCATTGAACAGGCGGCAGTTGGTTTTGTATAGCTTATATAGCTTGGAGTCTTAGACATTTCGCATAGATTTGAAGGTTGCTCCAGAGATTCCTATTCGAATAGCGAAGTGCCATCTCCAATAATGTGTATCCCCAGCTATCTAAAACTGTCGAAACATCTGTCAAATTTTTCAATACAGAGACCAATAAACTTAATTCTGGTATGGAAATATTCACACTGTGAAGATGCATATGCTCTACTTTCGGAGTGTCTGGAGACTGAAGATGTCTAGCATACATTCGAAGTGTATTCGTCTTCAAGCTGTACTGTTTTATTATTTCCCCATTTCTTATAATATGATGTGACAACCATTATTAATATGTGAATACTTGTTTTCATTTTGTGTTGCTATGGCGACTGAATGTTTTTTTTTTATATATATGCAAAAAAAAATTGTAGATGGACAGATAAATTGCACTTTTCCTGTGCGTCTCGTATCAAGGATCATTGTACGATAGGGAATAAGGTGACTAATATACCTTTAGGACACCTTCGCAGTTCGCCGCTCCCATTCACTAGAAGGTAATAGGTAATGATACATGTTATCTATGCGAAAATGGATTATTAATCAGTAGATAAGCAATGCGTTTTTCATCCGAAATAGAAAAAAACTGACAGTAGTATTTTTAATAATATTGATAATATCTTCGGTATGCAAATATACTTATTAAATTCTAAATTATTTAAAACTGGTAAACTTCCATATGTGAGATCATTGTT
>JAGVSQ010008694.1:0-14184 GCA_022683975.1 Rhyacophila evoluta | reverse complement strand
ATCGTATTTTGTATCACAAAAAGTGCTTTAATCTTTAAAGTACTATAAAAAATATTTTTTCGAGTTAAACACTTTCTTTTTTATTTCTTTGTGTATCTTGGACATGTCATGCGATACGAGAGAGACAATTTGCTACATGGAATACAAAGGGATGCAGTGACAGGAAAATAGGCCATGAGATAAACGAGAAAGAGTTTTCTATAGAAAATAAATATATGTAATATAAGCAGAGTCAAATTGTCAACGGGATATCTACTACAATAATATTTTAAGCTAAGTAAAAACCATATCTTTCGCTCAGTATTATGAAGTAAAATAAATTTATATAAATAATTTAAAGAACAAAGCTCTCTTTATTTTTTTCACAATATTTTTTTACTTAACAGTCATTATAAATTATTTTAAATAAGATATTTCAAAATTAAAATAATACATAATGTTTTAATTCTTTGAATGCAATTTGAACAGTGTTGTTCATAATCACAGCCCAGATATTCTTACATCGTTAATTTTGTATGTATATTTTTAAAATACTGTGTACTTTCTTGGTAGCGTAGTTGATATCGTGCGCGTATAGCAATCTGGTAAATGCGAGTCGATTCCCCATTTGTGGTTTTAAATAATTCAAAAATGCAGGACTGGATGCTTATTGACGTATGTATGAATAAAATTGATAATTTTATAAGCTCTCCCCGGTAGTGTAGAAAACTTTTACACTGCCCTACGCGTCTGACAATCCGGGGAATACAGGTTTGATTCCCACATCTGTCGGTTTTTAACAATCCAAAAATTCAGGACTGGATGCTTATTGAGCAATTATCTGACAAACAATTCTCGTAAATAATAATCCATCAAGATGTCTTAAAACTGCGGAGATCCACATACTTCTCTTTCGAAGTGGATATCTTCACAAATCCAATAATATTCATTAGATTGGGCAATTGTCATTGTTTTTTATGAAAAGGTGCCCACCACATTCAGGCGCCTTTGTGCATAACACAGTGTTAAAAATATTCGAGCCGAAAAAAAAGCATATGAATTTCCATAATGTGAAATCAATGACTAAATTTGATAGTGACTTATATTTTTTTGATAGAACGTGTATTAAGTTATATATAATACATTAAGGTTAATACATAACGGCTATTTTTTTTAAAATGAGGATTACGTCTTTTTTCTTTTTGACTTTCCCCTCCACCACCCGCCACTTCTCCATACCCGTTATGCGCGCGTATACCGTTACCGTTGCGTAACGAACGCGGGGTGCTATTCAAGGTGCCAGAAGTGTCTCAGAAGCAAATTCCTAAGATCTTGGTTGGCTTGCACTAGAATGTGCGTAGTTCCTATTCTAAATAATTATACTCTGTTGATGTCTGGCTTTGTTGAGAAGAGTCCTTTTCACTCGCCTTAAAATTTCGCAAATTTTTTAAAAGCTAGAAAACCATCCTTTGTAGATACCATGTTGAAATGGCCGACCGGTCCGACAAATGCTCGACTTGAAAAGCTCTTCCCTTTCGACCTACATATGAGGACATTCCCAGAGAATGTGATAGGCATCCTACATTTCACAACATAAGCAAGTAGGAGATTCTATAAGACCAGGCTGACAGCGCTCGGAGGACAGTCGATACATATATATATATATAAAATATAAAACTTCTTGAAAGTTGAACATGTATATGTTACTAAGCAATGAAAATATATAAACAGGTGAATCAAAAAACTATTTGCACAAGAGTGCTACCTACCCACGACGCAGCACTGCTTTCATTAAATAATGTATCTCATGTGTGTAATTTTAAATTTACATCATGTTTCTCCTATATGCCCAAGCACACTAATAAAAGCCATAAAAAAGCTTTTTAAACACTTAATAAGTTCAGATATAAAAAGCTTATAAAACAAGAAAAAACACATTTTATAATTCTTCTATCGTAGGTAGATACTGTTTAGGTTTATGTGACCTTTTTCTCGTACGTATTTTGTTATAGTCAAATTCAAAGGTTCATATCCCGAGGGATAGCTATGGATACACTTTAACCTTTACGGACCCAATGAATAAAATTATTTATTCAATAATTATTTGATAGCGTAACATCCTTTGGGAATTACGCGAATATGCAATTCTAGTCGTTATCCTTTCATGCTAGATGAAAATATTTTGAATATCGCTACGTCAATGCAACAGAAGGAAAATTTGAAAATTAGTTTAGAGATAATGGGTGTTTAAGGTTTTGCATAATTACATTTAATATTTTTATATTATCACATATGGTTTTATAACATTATTAATTATTCACTTCTTAGTGTGTATTAGATAGTGAGTGACCAGTGTTTTTATTTAATTTTATTTTCCCAAATATGCTGATCGCAAGGTCCTCATACTTCATGTATTCATCAAAAAAAGTCAATGTCATTACGAAATAAAAACGTTGATCAATATCAACAAATATCATACCAGCATTTTCCTGTGTGTATTTTATGACATTGGTAAGTGTGTTGGATGGATGTGTTTAGATTCTTATTAATATTATGTTAGTTTTCGCCCATTAAATTTTGGGATCGCTTTTATACAGTGTATTTTTTGTTTATAAATAAATCAATACATTGATACAATACAATACAACAAAATGTACGTTTATTTATTGGAAAAGTGTTTTATTATATATATTTTTATGGTCAAATAAATATTTCTATTTAAGTAACCTTATATTTAAACTTCAATGACGAAAACGTTCCAATCACATGGACGTTTTGTAGATATTATTTTTTATAAATTATTAGATGCGGGATAGAAAAAACAGTAATTACTTTTTCTTTGTAAATATTTCTGATTAGGTGTCTTTGTCATATTAAAGTAATTATGTTTTCGAAGCATTTTATGCAATAAGATAAAAAAGTTCAATTTATTACTTGGAGGTCTTCTACTTAAATCCAAATATGGTTCCTGCTTAGAAATAATTTTAAGTTTCCTCTAGTTGTTCTTATCATTATTACAAAAATATCAAAAACTTTATTAGTTTAATTTATACTTAAATAAATTTCTTCATAATTTCTTCCATGGATTATTATTTTTCATGAAAATATGTTTCAATCAAAAATTCTGTAAAATATACATTTTCAAAAATCCGGCAGATATGGAAATCGAACTTGCATTTCCCAGATGCGTGGCGCGCACTATAAACTCTACATTACCGGGATGTATCAATTAACTATATAGAGTTATTTTCATCTTTTTAATTTTTTTTTCTTTATGGTATACTTAATCTTCCTGGTAGCGTGTGAGCCTAGTAATCCGGATTTTTACTAATCCGAAATACAGGACTCGATACCTATTGCAAACAAACAATTCTCGTGAAAATTAATCTGTAAAGACGTCTTGACATTACAGAGATTTATATACTATTCTTTCGCGATGGATATCTTCTCTCTATATGTATAGGATCGAGTATAGATCCATATGCTCCACTTTGTGAGCATATGAGGAAAAAATGTAAGATTGTCCAACTTAATAATTTCACGAATAAATGATACGAAGCCATTAATACGGAATGTTTTTTTGCAAACCAAAGACAATTTTTAAAATAGAAAACCGGCATAGACTATAAAACATCTGTGATAAACATAGTGAAAAAATAAATTTTATTTTAAAATTTATATGACTGTATTAAGTCGTAATCAAAGATTGTGATCTAGAATTCTCGAGAGTTGTTTATTTAATATATTGAAAAGTAAGCGTTGTTAATTTGATTTGATAAAAGAAGATTGTAAAACATGGAAAAAAAAAATATTTAGTCAATTATAATTATTTTCAAAAAATGACCCAATTTTTAAAATAATAATTAATAAACTCAATTTTTTTTTATATATATATATATATATATATACTATAATCGCGCCCAACATGGTGCATATGGATCCACACAGTGTGAAAATATCCACTCCAAATGAGGAGTATATGGATATCCGCAATGTGAAGACGTCTAGACAAATTATTTTCCACGAGAATTGTTTGTCAGACAATTGCTCAACCCAATGAGTATCCAGTCTTGCATTTTCGGATTTTTAAAATCCGACAGATGGGAATTATAGCCCGCATTCCCCGGATCGCTAGGCGCGCACGCCACCAACTACGCTACCGGGGAGACATTACATGCAATTAAATAAACAAAATCTTGTAGCTTGGAAAGCTTTTACTTAACAACATCAATTTATAACTCAAACCACGTTTTTTGCCGACTGTCGTACTGTTGCATTAATATAGCGTTATATTGTTAGAAGTATGTTAGTGAAAATGAATTTCGGATAATTTATTCGTCCTCCGATTGGAAATTCATTTTCCGACATTATTATTAAAAATTCGTCCTGAAAATTTCATATTTTCTTCTTTTACCCATGGCGTGGTCGACTGGATGTATTTTATGAGACGGCTTGTTATTTAAACCGCGCGATGGGAACGAGCTTTTTTGTAGCACAAAAACACGTTTCTTTACAATTTAATATTATGCGTGCGGGCCCGCTTTCCTTGCCGCCATTTTGTTGGGGAATTTTCACAAAGTTTTATAACTGCTTCAAAATATAAACGACCGAGGATATTACGAAATATTTATCATCCAGTTTTATTTTGTCAGTCTCTGTTGGACGTTATTTCACGCAGTAATTCCAAAAACCACACCACATCTTCATTATTTACTTATTTAAATAACACATTTAATTAATGTACTTAGCAATCCAAAAAATGCGAGTTCAATTCCCCATCTGCCAGATTTTAAAAATCCAAAAATGCAGAACTGGATGACAATTGGTTGAGCAATTGTCTGAAAAACAAGTCTCGTAAAAAATAATCTATCAAGATGTCTTAAAATTGCGGAGATCGACATACTTCTCTTTTGGAGAAGATATTTTCACAAATCTAACAACACTCATTAGATTAAGCAATTGTCATTGTTTTTTATAAAAAGGTGCCCATCAAATTCAGGCGCCCTCGCGCATTGCACTATCTGACAATTCCTGATTATGTAAACATCAATTGTGGAGTTGATTTTAAATAAAAAATATGTATAAATAAAATTAGTTTAATGTTTAGTAATTTTATTTAGTCCCCCTGGTACTGTAGAAAACTTTTACACTACCCTACGCGTCTGACAATCCAGGGAATACAGACTCGATTCCCACATCTGTCGGATTTTGAATGATTCAAAAATACAGGACTAGGTGACAATTGATTGAGCAATTGTCTGACAAACAATTCTCGTAAAAAATAATCTATCAAGATGTTTTAAAATTGCGGAGATCTACATACATCTCTTTCGGAGTGGATTATTCACAAATCTAAAAAATCATTAGATTGAGCAAGTTTCCTTGCTTTTATAAAAAAGTGCCCATCAAATTCTGGCGCCCTTATGCATTGCACAACCTGACAATCCCTGATCATGTAAACATCAAATTTGGAGTGTGTTTGTGGAGTTGATTTTAAATAAAAAATATGTATGAATAATGTTAGTTTAATGCTTAGTAAATGTATGAACTCTCCCCGGTAGTGTAGAAAACTTGTGCACTACCGTACGCGTCTGATAATCCGAGGAATACAGGTTCGATCCCCACATCTGTCGGATTTTTAATAATTCAAAAATGCAGAACTACATTACGCAATTGCCTGATAGACAATTCAGGTGAAAAATAATCTGTCAAGATGTCTTCACATTGCAGAGATCTATATACTCCACTTTCGGAGTTGAAACGTTCACTCTGTGTAAATCCATGTGCTCCACTTTGGGAGCGTACATGGTATAAAAAAATAGATTTAGTATTGCAAATTATAAATATACTAAATATTTGTTGATGGTCAGAATTCTTGCGTGAATTCATTCCTACGTTGTAATCATTAATAAGAAACAAGTTTTGAATTTTAATTTTGTCGTCCAAATTTGCTTTAATTAAGTATTTGATTTGGGTGATGGCTGAAAAAACAGTCCCTTTTCTGCTCTCGGTAAATAAATATTATCAAAGCATGACGTTCGTTTTAATCATATTTCAATTTACTTTTTTATTCAAACACGTAAAGTTTGATGAAGCAAAGTATAAATAGTATTTAAACCAAGTTAAGGAAGTGAATATATTCCAAACCATTATGGTTCCACGACGAGTGCTCACAAAACAAGTCCTCAAGAGACATTTGCTCACATATTAAAATGCGCATACTAACATCAGAAATATTAAGGTATTTTATTATTAATTTACGTAATTATAGTTTAGGGACATTTCTATTTTTTATTTTAAATAATACAATGTATGTAATAGAAATTACAGAACTGAATGTCCCATTATTTTATAGTAATACTTTAAAACAATCAAATACAACCATAATTATCAAAATAAAACTTTTATTATCACCCATCAATAGATATTTAAAATTACCTATTATCTCAAAACTGTTCATTTTCTCGTAAGCGACTATGTATAATAAAAAATAAAATATGAAAATCTACCAATTACCAATTACGTAAATTTCATATAAAATGTCTTAATATTTCTGTGTTAATGTGCGCACTTCAATATGTGCGCAGACGTCATGTGGGCACTTATCGTGTGCGTGGTTGTATATGCGTGTACTTATTTTGTGAGTAATTGTCCGGTGCGCAGCTGTCTCACGTGCAGTTGTCTAGTTACCTTTTTTATTATACTATTGATCTCTACTAATCTCAAAAAAATATTCCATTGATTGACTCTTCTATAACTTGAACTAATTATAATTAGTCTTCACTTATGTAGGCATTTATAAAAATCTGTAACTAAAAATTTAAGACAGTGTATAGTAAAAAAACTACAAACGCTAAAGTTATCATCGACTTAAGTCTTTCTTTAACTTGCTTTAACAGGTATAAAGATATTCAAACACTCGTTTTCAAAATAATTGAAGATAATTAATTACACACGGACCTTGTACAACACGGTTTTGGCATAACACGGTTGACGAATTGTGGCATAATCTTGTAAAACACGGTTTCTATAACACGAACTTCAAATCTCGTATAACACGAATTTGCACTGCCCGACGGTTTTTCCTGAAACCACAACACTGTGTGTAAATATTACCATGCCTGCTCCAAAAGGGGATCATATAAATCTAAATATTATCAAAACAGCCATTCATTCTAGAAACGGAGTATATTAATATCCGCACTTTCACTACTTATTTTAACAGATATTTTCAATTGCAAATTATTCAAAACTGGTAAATTTTCAAATGTGAGATCACTCTTAGCGACCCGGTTTCGCCTTTCGGCATCTTCAGGCTACGTTATATGTGGGCAGTGGGCAAACATATAACATACTACATAGTATCTCACATATGGAAGTTTACCAGTGTTAAATAATTTAGAATTTAAAATCAATTTTGATCAAGCACCATCAGTCAAAAATATCAATTATATGTTTAATTGTTTAACCAATCGGGCATCCAGTCTTACATCTGTGGATTTTTGAAAATCTTCAGTTATGAGATTTGAATCCGCGATTTATGGCTCGAAAGCTTTTTTTCATTTTATAAGCTCCAGATCGCGTATACCAGACTTTCGGCCACCTTGAAAACATAAATACGTATTTAACTATCCAAATTTATGAGTTTAATATTATATTATATTAACAACGTCTCATCATACAATTATGTTCTCGATTAAAACAAATACTGAAATATTAAAGTGTACTAATAATTATCGTTCATGAAAATCTAATTGATTTTTTTCTTCCAACTATTTGTGAAATTTCTGTCTGTCATTTCCAACTCAAATTTCGTTGTTTGACATACTCCGACTCTGTGTACACGAATAAGTAAATTCTGACGGGTCGTGAACTGAACACGTGCCGCATACAATGATCCATTTCACCATTTACAAATTTCAGATAAATTTGAAATTAAAATCATTCTATATCCAACAATAATCATTGATATTAACTATATTACAAATGAAAGTATTTAACTACACTTTTAAATGGATCTAGTTAAGAGGAAAATGTCCAAGCTACATTTTGATTTAATTGAGTAAAACGTGATTGAAAATTTAAAAAATACGTTAAAATTTAATACGATTTTTTTATTATTAAGACTGTGATATGATATTTAAATACTTAAACGACATATACTACATCTTTTCTGATTATTGAATTATTAAAAAACGTACTACATTAAAGGTTATTGAATTTATTGTGAGATCTAATTAAATTTTTGATCATTTTGTGCTTGGATTTGTATCAGTATTATATTAGTCTTCGCCAATAAAATCTTGAGATTAATTATATTTAGTATGTTTTTTGTTAGTTAATAAAACAATATATTAATAAATATGGATATTTATTGAAAAAATATTTTAAAGTGGTATTTTGATAATGGTTATTATTTAGACTAGGGATAATCAAATATTTATTTGTAGTTAAGTAATCTTATATTTAAACACTAAGAATCACTAATAATTTAAACTTAAATAAATTGATATCGCAAAAGGATATTTAAAAAAACTGCATTTATCATCGCCCTTAAATAGACTTTTAAATTAAATCAAAAAAATTACCCATTATCACAAAACTGTTAATTTGTTAGTAAGTGACTATTTATTATTTAAAATGAAATATAAAATTGACCAATACCATAATTACGTAAATTAATTATAAAAAATCTGACATTTCTGTGTGAGGGTGAGCATTTAAATGTTTGCCCAGATATTTTGTGAGCACTTGTCTTGTAAGCAGTTTTGCGGCGCGCATCTGTCTTGCGTGCAGTTGTCACATAACCGTCGTTTCATATATTTCGACTATCAATAATTCAGTTATTAATATGAAAAAATAATTAATACATGTACATGTGTATAAAACAAACAGTCACGCCATTTTACAAGCCTTGGAGGACCATTTTTTATAATAAATAGTGATAAATCTAGAGAAAATAAGTAAATATTATTATCAATATATTTTTTAAATCTTTACTTTCCATCTCAACGTAAATAATGTATGTGTTTTATATTTTAGATAAATTAAAAAGAGCGTTTTTTTCATAGTAACGAAAGAAAGAAACAGATAAAGAGGGGAAATAAAATTATCAACGGTTTTTTAAAAATCCATTTAGACGTAAATGTTATATTAATAGATTGAAGAAACTTCATGCTATTCCGCAAGAGTCGGATGAATACTTTTATAGAACAAAAAGATAGAAATAAATATAGTAAATCTATTAAACAGTGATGGTAGAGAATTTCGCAAATGCGTTCCTAGTATTATCTAATTACACAGTTATATTTAAATTCCGACTAATTAACTAAAGAGTTTTTACGTGTTTACTTAATTATTTAAATAAGGTAGGGTAAATGAATTTATTGTCGAAACGTTCGACAAGAAACCGGTATCCAAACAGACAAACTCCGGTGGGAAAATTAAAACTTCACGCTGGCAACAATGACAAATGAGTTCAGCGTAAAATGCTTAGATGTACACGTGTTGAAGTAATCTCATACGCCGCATTTAAATCTTATCCACAAGTGGAGTGTCTACAAGATAAGAATATAAGATTCCAATTTCAAAAAAAAAATCACTGTTACTTTCTTTACTTTTTCGCTTTAAGTTTAAATACAATATAAATACGCCTTAATACTAAAGGTGGAACATTATTTTTTTACGAGTTTTTTTTAAAATTGATCATTTTTTTATTTCGCGATGGCATCATTGAAATCATAGGAGTTTTTATGGGGAAAACATGCAATATATGTATAGATCTAGCGATATAGTACATTTGGCGAAAAAAAAAATTATTAGTACGTCACTTACATTCCATCACAGATTAACTAGTCGACTGTAGAAAGGAAAAAGGACGTAACCAGCATAGAACTTATTTTACAGCAGACACAAAAACGTTTATTTAATTATTTTGAGCATTTCGTAGGTAGTACCTTAAAGCGCAATAGGGCTAACCTGGTATTTTAGATACTCAATAAGTTATTTATGAAAAACCAATAAAATTGATTAGGTGGCAGCCCTTTTTTCTCTTCGGTGTTTGCCATTGGACCATTCCAAATAAAGACCACGGCAAAGCTATTCTGTTTAAGCATAGTGGAAACCTGTTAACGTGAAATCGAAGGGACCAAGAATATTACCTAGGAATCATTGTTTGAAAATTGTATATCTAGTGAAATTATAACATTTGGGTAATAACCACGCTGCTGCAAATAGTAAATAAATTTTGTTCCTTCGAATGCAACTTTTATTATAGTTTTCGTTTTGCGTTTCAAGATATTACAGATCTAGTGAAAATAAGGGTAAAAGTATCTGGGTGACGAGCTACAAAGGCTAGGTAAATTTTGTTCGTTTCAATTAAAAAACTTTGAATACGGTTTTGTTTTGTGTTTGAATAAATTGCAGGTCTAGTAAAAAAGAACAAAAACATCTGAGTGATGACCCGGCTGCCAATACATTTTGTTCATTCGAGGAGCAAAATTTTTTCATGATAGCACAAAAAAAATTACATGGATTTTGTCGGGACCGCAATACTATTTCATACTAACCAATTTTTTACATTAAGCGTTTTCATATTAAAGGGCTTTCGTTGTACAACATTAACTAGTTAAATTTATACAACTACTTCTTCATTATGATAATTCACTATAATTTTGATTTTTAATACATGGTTCTATTAAATAGTTTCCTAAAGCTTTTTTCATTAACTTTTTACACGTTTTCTATTTCCTTTGCTATCTCTAGTACGTATATCATTAAATAAAAAGTTTCTCATAAATTATGCAAAAAAATTATAAGGCGTTTTCAGACTTCACTGGTACTAATAGTATACGTACATAATATTTACCATTTTAAGTTGGAGTCTTTCATTTAAGTGAATGCATAATATATTCATGACTGTAAAACATTCTCCACTTTAACCGTTGCATGTTAATCACTAGAAACGCCAACATACAAAATTAGACTAAAGACTTATTTTTTTCCAGGTTCCAGAGCGGATTCGAGCCATGAACAGCAGCGTCAGATTGCTTCTAATCGTCCGGGAACCAGTCACCCGTGCCATATCTGATTATACACAATTGAGAAGTCACGGAACTGCATCTGGTCCTCCAGCTCCTGCGACAGGTCCCGGTATTGTATCAGCACCGGGTGCTGCAGCACCTCCTCCAAGACCTTTCGAACAGTTGGCTATACATCCTGGTGGTACTATCAACACATCATACAGACCTATTGCTATTTCATTATATCATACATATTTACACAGATGGCTTGAAGTATTTCCACGTGAGCAGATACTTGTTGTAAACGGAGACCGGCTTATAGAAGATCCTGTACCTCAACTGCAGAAAATCGAAGCATTTCTAGGCTTAGATGGAAGAATAGGAAGACATAACTTTTATTTCAATGAAACAAAAGGTTTTTACTGTCTCAGAAATGACACAGCAGATAAATGTCTGCGGGAATCAAAAGGAAGAAGACATCCGAGAGTTGATCCAAGCACAGTATCAAAGTTGAGAAAGTTTTTTATAGAACACAATCAAAGGTTTTATGAACTTATCGGTGAAGATCTAGGATGGCCCGAAGATTAATTTTAAGTTTTAGTCCGTAACGAAATCCACACATATCAAAAACTTATCTTAATGACGAAAACGCATACATATCATGTAATTGACTATTGTTACTGTAGACTTATTCGAGTAAATTGAATAAGTGCCGGTGTGCTATGGGTCATGTTGATCCGTGATATTAATTAATAAATTAGGATAAAAAAATTACCTACGCTAGGTTAAAAGAACGATACATATCACAAAAAAAAGGAATATAAATTATACATTTTAGTCTATGAAGAAATTTGTTTAGATAATTTAAGATTACAGATATTATAATTATTATTAGTTGTAAGTAGTCGAATCAGATGCAGATTTATGTAAGAATTATTTTTATAATTCACGACGAGGTTTGGTGATAGGTAAAGTCACAATTCACTCATATCGATAATTTTTTTACGACATTTACGCGTTGTATAAATAATATGTTTCGTTTTAAATAAATACGACGTACTAAATCTCATCGAGCCATTTAAAATTGATATAGTTTCTTCAGTAATATTCTGCTAGCTTTGACAGTCGCTTAAAATTTATTGGAAGCTACTGAAATATTTACAGTCGTGAATTTTTTTTCTTTGTTCATCTTATAAAAAGCTTTTAATTCATTTTCGTTTATGTCAGTGATATTTCATACTCAAAAAACATAATCTCGTAATGTTGTTTATTTATATTATAACTGCAATTAAAACAAGTCAACAATCATATTTAATAAAAAATTCTTTACGCCTTCTTTGATCAAGTTATATTTCATATTATATAAACAAATTTACTTTCCCATACCACTACCAAATCGCTAGCAGGGAGATATTTAAAAACTCTTACAATATTAATTCGTTTTTTGATTTTTACTTATACACAATTTAACCTCATTTTTTACCATTATAATAATAGCAATTGAAAGTTGTCTCTGGTTTTTCCGAGAAAAATTTAACCAAATTTGAAATACCAGCCCGTTCGGCACTTTTTATATATAAAGCTTAAAATATATACATACTATGTTCGTTCCTAACATGGAGCATATAAATCTACACAGTGTGAATTTATCAACTCCGAAAGAGAAGTGTATGGATTTCCGCAATGTGAAAACGTCTTGACAGAGACATTCCACATTTGATGTTCACGTGATCAGGAATCGTCAGATTGTGCAACGCACAAGGGCGAGTGAATTTGATGGGCACCTTTTTATAAAAATAATGACAAATGCTCGATCTAATTATTGCGTGAATGAATCTAATTATTTTTCACGAAAATTTTTTGTCAGATAATTACTCAACCCAATGGGTATCCAGTCCTGTATTTTTGGATTTTAAAAATCAGACAGATGGGTAATCAAACTCGTATTCCCCGGATTGCTAGGCGCGTACGTTGCCAATTACGCTACCGGGAAGACAAAGCTTACAAGCTTAGAATACAAAAATAAAAATCACTATTTATAC
Organism: Rhyacophila evoluta; assembly: GCA_022683975.1. Lineage (NCBI taxonomy): Eukaryota > Metazoa > Arthropoda > Insecta > Trichoptera > Rhyacophilidae > Rhyacophila > Rhyacophila evoluta. Next base: position 1,142 of record JAGVSQ010008694.1, on the reverse strand, counting down.
ACAGGGGTAAAGTATTTTTATCATTTTTGAATTATTTATATTTCCGATAGTAATATGTTTAAAACACATATATAACGATATTAAATATGTATTGTTTGTACACTGCTCGAGTACTAAAGCTGACAGAGTATGTATTAGACTCGGAAAATGGAGAAAAATCAATATTGTATACTTAAGATGTAAGCATATTCTTCACCGCAAAGGTTTCTTACCACATGACCATTTTCCGGTACTACATATACCTGTCACAGAAATTACAGGGCCGGAGTGACAAAATTGGAATGTCCGCTTATATTTTTGACACGATAAAAAAAATATACGCCATTCTTAACTGCCAGAGCGAAATGTCCCCGTTGGGCACTTTTTATGGGGCTTTATTGCGGGCTGTTTCCACATTCCATATTAACGCGAACCTCTGCCTTCACGTCGGCCGGACGGCGTGACGCTAAAAAACACCGCGGCACATACAACGTATATAAACGGAACAAAAAAGCTTTTCAACGTTTAACTGTTACCATTTTTTACCGTCCACCAAGGGGCGTCTAAAGCACAAGTTTTATCATCATATCATAGAATAGTGTTTTTTTCGAATGCCATTCGTTTGAATTATGTTTTGACTTATGGGGTAAGACAACCACACAATACAACGCAACATAGAAAATTTCATCATTAACAAAAGAGTAAGAATTTGCAATTTTATCTTTTACTTCATACTTGCTTTCTTTTTCTCCGCCAGCCACGATTTCACTCCCATTATTCAGACCTAACCTAAGGCACTCTTCATAGTACCAGGAGTGCTTTAGGAGCAACTTCCCAAGACTTTGCTTGGAGTGTACGAAAAGTTCGTGATTACTATTCGAACTAATCGGTAACAAGACAACTTGTACGCATATTTAATTTTGACATCACAAAATACGCATTTTTTTAACTGTAAATTTGTTAGTAAGTGACTATGAATTGTTTCCATATTATTTAAAATCAAATTCCATCAAGAACCATCAGTCAAAAATATTAATTACAATGATGTATTATTTAAAATAAAATATAAAATCTACCTATATCATAATGACGTAAATTAAGTATTACTAGTTTTAAATTCTAAATTATTTAAAACTGGTAAACTTCCATATGTGAGATCACTG
>JAGVSQ010008693.1:0-14185 GCA_022683975.1 Rhyacophila evoluta | reverse complement strand
TATAATCAAATAAGTGATCGACGCTGCCCAATATACATTTACACAATACACTTATCTACCTGAATGGCCTAAAACTTGTGCTACAGCTATTTTCAAAGACCCTATTTTAACTGGATTCCAGCAATTTGGAAGACTAGCAAGTTTTATCCACATGGTACTTGATAGATACTGGCATAATCTGGACTGATGCAAAGTGTGAAAAAGCAAAAAAATATGAGCGTATTTACTATGTGTTCCATACAGCAAGAGAATATTGTCAGAAACTACATAAAGATAGTATTTTAATAGATTTGATAGTAAGATCAAGTTTATTTCGAAAAGTTGCAAATAGCTTGACTTTTATGAAAAAAATAATTCTAGATTTACTATAAATAATTGGTATTTTTTATTATTTATTTTATGTCAATGTACCATCTCTTAAAACGTGTTTTATTTTTAAAACGTGTATTTATTGTATAGGCACAATAAAAAGTAAAATGCAAATATCTATTTTACCAAAATGATGCACACATATACTTTAAGAAAATGTTGAATTATATAAATAAATACAGTAGTAAAAACATCGAAAAGAGAGACCAAAGAATTTTTCTCGTTGTGCGGTAAATTTCGGCGAATTGTTTTACATCTTTTTCATTAACTTAACACGGCCAAAAAAAGCCTGAACGAAAAGTCTTGGGTATTTTTCACGAGTTCCGAGTTTAAATAGCTTTGGTTATCTTGTGGAGGAAAGGATTTAACCGGAAGTGTGGAAAATTGTCTGTCTGTGGAGACAAATAACCTCCATTTAGCAATTGCAATGCAAAGAGAGATAGCTATTAAAGTCCAAAGCACTCAAAGTGGTGAATTTATGTTCTGAGGATTATCTCGAATAAATTAGCCTGTTTGAATTGAAATTGATTTTAACGTTATATAAATAATCGATTCTTATAAGTAAATTTAAAGTTACTTACAATTCAATGGAATAAATTTGAAAATACTGATACAAAAATAGATGTAAGTTACTAACACAATGAACGTGAAATTCAACGAGTAACAGTAATCATGTTATGTTATTACTTATATTATATAAACATACAAGGTTTTTAACTGAGTATTATAGCATGAAACTTTTCCGTCATTACAATAAAAATATAGTAATTGGGTTGATTCATTTTTTTCATAAGGTCAAATAATATATAAACTATTGCTTAGCATTATTTATTGAGACTGATATTGGCCAAACAAGGTTAAAGAATTGGTTGTCAGCTAATTACTCAACACATTGAGAAATCATTTCCGTATATTATTTAGATTTTTAACATTCTGCGTCACGGGATTCGAAATTGCAATACTCGACTCTGAAGCATAACCTCTTGGCAACCGACTATGTATGTCAACATGCAATTGAATTGAATTCTTAAAGAAATAATTAGCCCTGTTTTAACAGACATTTTTTTTAAGAAACATTTCCATGTTGTGGAAATTAATATGCTTTATTTGGAAAAATGTTAACTTTAACTAGTTTAATTTTTATCATAGTGTGTATCTCTAAAAAAATAATCGTGACTTAAATAAGTAATTTCAGAAGTCGACATTATTATGTATATTTTAATTGCTTATTCAATATGTTTGCTTTTCTCGTTGAAGGTTTATCTGAATTGAAAGTTTAATAATAAATATTCAATCAATTTAATTTATATCAGTATTAATAAAATACAAGAAACTTCTTGCATTGTATTGCAGAATTTCAGATCATCCTTTTTATGGATAACTACCCTTTTCAGGGCTAACCCACAGATCCTCTGGCCGCATAGTCTACCCACTCTTCTCTTTGCCACGCGAGCCTTTAATGGAATGAAATTTAATTAAAATATTTGGCGATATTACAGAAGCTTTCATTCAAGGATTCCTATTACTCGTACATTCTCTTCTATCGGTAGGATATACTTTTCTACTCAATTAAGATATTATTAATGAACGCTTCCTGAAATATGGATTTTGACCGTTTTTACTATTTAAATAAATAACACTATATATATTTTTGTAATAGTATTTTTTGAATGATAACAAACATTGATAGATACTGTACATTACACATTCGAATTTTTCAAGTATTTGAATAAATTTTTTGGTTTTCCTTAGCGCCTGGCTAAGGCAAATGCTGTGCACAACGTTTTATTAACTTATATCCCAGTGAATATTAATGCATACTTATTTAACAATTATTGCAGCCCAAAATAGCTTCTTAAGTATTTGAGCATTTTTTAAAAAGTTCTATTTCCGTTATGTCATACCAGTTCTTAATGTACAATAGATTTCTTTCATCCTGACTCGACGATAAGTAGTTTAACATTTTATTTAGCTTTAAGTAAAAAGCAACACAATTAAAGATTGTTATAATTTGAAGATATACCATTCTATTAAAAATATTTTATTTAACTTTGCATAAAGCACCATCATATATTTTTTCTATAACTACCACATGGGTTGGTTTAACATCACAAATAACTCGAGAAATAGAGAAGCAGCCTTTGTTATATTAAAAGTCATGCAGTTACGCTGGAACTGTTTATAACACGTGCTGCGAGTGCCTTTGAACAGTCTAAATTCTACTTTTGTATTCTTGTTAAAATTTTGAAAAAATATTTGGTTCTATCGGCATGACTTACTTATATATACAGTAAAAATAGAGGAAGACAAAGAAATAGTCTTAATAAATGTTTCTAGATAGATTTCAATGCAAATAGTAGTATAGAATACAACATATATTATTATGATTATTAAATTTGTAAAGATTCACTGGAATCTATTTGAGAAATCTAGTGTACCCACCAAGTTTCCTTCAGGATTAAATACTCCATACTGTTATAGCATAGTCCCTACATTTAGCTTGGTTATATCATCACGGTGGAGTATAAATAACAATCATAATGCTCTTATGGAGTATATGTTTTTGCTTCTAGACTATGGAGATTTAATTGAAACATTTTACAGCCTACGAGGCTTTAAGTGTAATGAGGTTCTAAATTAATTATTTATCGAATGAAAGTAAAACATATGGCGACAGTCCGAAGACAATTTGTGATTTATTTATTATTCGAATATCCACCACTACTACTATCTAGATATTTTCAATAATTGTTATATTATATTTAACAAAGGGTGTAAAACTGTTTCAATGTTTGGAAAATTACGAATTCGTATACTTTTGTAAAAATAAATAACAAAATTAGAAGGTAAAATACATTTTTACGTTAAAACGTAAACATTTTTTTGCGGTGATTTTTTTTACAATTAAAATTGTATTCACTATTTTCTAAGATACGTGTTTATCCATTTATAATTCGATCGATAACTTTTTATTAATCAATTATTACAAAAGATATGTATTTTTTAGTTTTCAATATTAGGTTACATTCTGAATTGTTTTATCCATATAAAAGATTTTCTTGATTTTTAACAAAATAATCCAGTTTTCTAACAATCACTTCTTCATAAAAACTTACAGATTTTTACTCTCCTCTCAAAACCGTATGTTTATTATATATTAAAATATCTGCTTGAAATTATGATTACAGCTTCTGCTTAAAAACATAAATGATTATAAATTGAAAAGTTAATAAAGAACTATAAAGTAGAAATTGTTTAAATAAACCTTACCTAACCAAAGTGTGTAAAGGAAATTTCTTGTTCAGAAAGTTATCGTTCCGTTTGCATTCTTACATAGAGGAGTAATATTTTTTTCCATTAAGATTAGATAACATTTCAAAAAAATTCTTTATGATTGTTTTTAATTTAATAAATTAATAATATCACAGTATGTGTGTACGCCGTCGCAACGTTTAATGATTAAATTAATACAACCTGAATATAAACAACTGATAAATAAACAAATGTAAAAAATAAAGTGAAATGTAATGCTATCTAATTGGTTTTTAGGTTCTATTCAAAGTATGAAGTAGCAGCTAATCCTCAATATATTACAGTACACAGAATATAACGTCATTACGCAATCTGCATTAAATGGAAGCATAATCTCTTTAGCTCATGCGCTCAAGCACATGTCAGCAAATTACAACAGAAGTTTCGCAGCTAACCGTCGTAGCTAATTCGGTGAGAATGATTTAGAACCTATCTCCTCACTTACTTTAGTCGCATGTCTATTTAGAAAGATATTTCTACGCTAAATATGATATGATAACTTGACAATTTATAACTTACTTATAATACTGCCGTTCTAAACGAGAGAAACGTTTTAATTTTTAATTCCTGGTTTTGATCACTCTAGGAACATTTTAACGGCAACCAATCTATTTTCGAAGCCCTAAATAATATCCCCACATTTCATTTTAAAATTGGAAACATCAGCTAAATTGCGGACCTCGCTGATATATTTAGCATTTATTTTTCAAATGACGGTATGTATCTAATCTTGAGTTTTTATTTTTATTATATCGCATGTATAAATGGGATTAAGAATTAAAAAATTAAATATCGCATTGTATAATCCATATCCTTTTATTTATATGTGTCATATCTTTGCACGTTTTTAAAATAATACAACCTGTATTAGTCTATAAAATAAATTTTACCTATTTGTGTATTTTGGTTTCAGAATTATATTTTTATAACCATATTTTGTATTTATTGCGAAGTTTACTAAGTAAAATACAACAAATATAAGTATTGGGTATGGTAAAAGCTTTGCCAAAATGAGGTGAAATCTTAAATTTGTTCCCATGTTTTTCAGTAAAACGAAATTTGACTGTTTTTTTACTGTCATTGATAAACTTTGAGATTAAATGATGGAAAGTTACATAATCGAATAACTCGTATAAATTAAATTTCAAAATAGTACAAAAATGCAACTATGCAAGACTTTGCTCCCAAAGTAGAGTATTTGGATCTCCGCATTGTGAAGACGTCTTGGCAGATTATTTTTTACTAGAATTGTTTTTCAGACAATTACTTAACACAATGGACATCCAGTACTGCATTATTGGATTTTTAAAATCCAACAGATAGGGAATCGAATCCACATTCCCCGGATTGCTGGGCACGTACGTTACCAACTACGCTAAACGGGCTACCCCCTAAACTATTCGGCGATAAATTTTCTAACCCTGTATTGAATAAATATATACGCAAATTACTTAAATTTTTTTAAACATAATCATCTCATTCATTCGTTATAAAATAAACATTCTAAGTTTTATATTATACGTCGTGTTGCATTAATTTTATAATGATGGTAAAATTGTCATTATATCATAACTTGCTTACGCCTGACGCTAAAATATAAGGTGACGTTCACACTGCGAATAATTTCTGTAGACAATATTACTATTAGATGCCAGTGTCGCGGACAGCTTACATTATTTATTGCCAACGATTAGCCTTTGCAGACCTAGTCATAATATAAGCAGGCGTCAAGACGCAAGGGAGAGATTCAGAATGAACACTGTAATTAACTTATCATGTACATAAACTAATCGTACATAGGTACTTTTGTATTTTACGACTTGAAACTCGGAATATCTTGCTGTCAATTCATCAATAAAATAATCCATCATAATAAAACTGAGCTGTAGTAATGGTAAACTCTTAGTCACAATTATTAACACAAAATTAAATTTTATTCATGAAACCTCCATTTCATTTTCGTATTCTTTTTAAGGAATTAAACGTCCCTATGACTTTCTTAGCAATCCGGGAATGCGGGTTTGATTACTAGAAATATGGATTTTGACCGTTTTTACTATTTAAATAAATAACACTATATATATTTTTGTAATAGTATTTTTTGAATGATAACAAACATTGATAGATACTGTACATTACACATTCGAATTTTTCAAGTATTTGAATAAATTTTTTGGTTTTCCTTAGCGCCTGGCTAAGGCAAATGCTGTGCACAACGTTTTATTAACTTATATCCCAGTGAATATTAATGCATACTTATTTAACAATTATTGCAGCCCAAAATAGCTTCTTAAGTATTTGAGCATTTTTTAAAAAGTTCTATTTCCGTTATGTCATACCAGTTCTTAATGTACAATAGATTTCTTTCATCCTGACTCGACGATAAGTAGTTTAACATTTTATTTAGCTTTAAGTAAAAAGCAACACAATTAAAGATTGTTATAATTTGAAGATATACCATTCTATTAAAAATATTTTATTTAACTTTGCATAAAGCACCATCATATATTTTTTCTATAACTACCACATGGGTTGGTTTAACATCACAAATAACTCGAGAAATAGAGAAGCAGCCTTTGTTATATTAAAAGTCATGCAGTTACGCTGGAACTGTTTATAACACGTGCTGCGAGTGCCTTTGAACAGTCTAAATTCTACTTTTGTATTCTTGTTAAAATTTTGAAAAAATATTTGGTTCTATCGGCATGACTTACTTATATATACAGTAAAAATAGAGGAAGACAAAGAAATAGTCTTAATAAATGTTTCTAGATAGATTTCAATGCAAATAGTAGTATAGAATACAACATATATTATTATGATTATTAAATTTGTAAAGATTCACTGGAATCTATTTGAGAAATCTAGTGTACCCACCAAGTTTCCTTCAGGATTAAATACTCCATACTGTTATAGCATAGTCCCTACATTTAGCTTGGTTATATCATCACGGTGGAGTATAAATAACAATCATAATGCTCTTATGGAGTATATGTTTTTGCTTCTAGACTATGGAGATTTAATTGAAACATTTTACAGCCTACGAGGCTTTAAGTGTAATGAGGTTCTAAATTAATTATTTATCGAATGAAAGTAAAACATATGGCGACAGTCCGAAGACAATTTGTGATTTATTTATTATTCGAATATCCACCACTACTACTATCTAGATATTTTCAATAATTGTTATATTATATTTAACAAAGGGTGTAAAACTGTTTCAATGTTTGGAAAATTACGAATTCGTATACTTTTGTAAAAATAAATAACAAAATTAGAAGGTAAAATACATTTTTACGTTAAAACGTAAACATTTTTTTGCGGTGATTTTTTTTACAATTAAAATTGTATTCACTATTTTCTAAGATACGTGTTTATCCATTTATAATTCGATCGATAACTTTTTATTAATCAATTATTACAAAAGATATGTATTTTTTAGTTTTCAATATTAGGTTACATTCTGAATTGTTTTATCCATATAAAAGATTTTCTTGATTTTTAACAAAATAATCCAGTTTTCTAACAATCACTTCTTCATAAAAACTTACAGATTTTTACTCTCCTCTCAAAACCGTATGTTTATTATATATTAAAATATCTGCTTGAAATTATGATTACAGCTTCTGCTTAAAAACATAAATGATTATAAATTGAAAAGTTAATAAAGAACTATAAAGTAGAAATTGTTTAAATAAACCTTACCTAACCAAAGTGTGTAAAGGAAATTTCTTGTTCAGAAAGTTATCGTTCCGTTTGCATTCTTACATAGAGGAGTAATATTTTTTTCCATTAAGATTAGATAACATTTCAAAAAAATTCTTTATGATTGTTTTTAATTTAATAAATTAATAATATCACAGTATGTGTGTACGCCGTCGCAACGTTTAATGATTAAATTAATACAACCTGAATATAAACAACTGATAAATAAACAAATGTAAAAAATAAAGTGAAATGTAATGCTATCTAATTGGTTTTTAGGTTCTATTCAAAGTATGAAGTAGCAGCTAATCCTCAATATATTACAGTACACAGAATATAACGTCATTACGCAATCTGCATTAAATGGAAGCATAATCTCTTTAGCTCATGCGCTCAAGCACATGTCAGCAAATTACAACAGAAGTTTCGCAGCTAACCGTCGTAGCTAATTCGGTGAGAATGATTTAGAACCTATCTCCTCACTTACTTTAGTCGCATGTCTATTTAGAAAGATATTTCTACGCTAAATATGATATGATAACTTGACAATTTATAACTTACTTATAATACTGCCGTTCTAAACGAGAGAAACGTTTTAATTTTTAATTCCTGGTTTTGATCACTCTAGGAACATTTTAACGGCAACCAATCTATTTTCGAAGCCCTAAATAATATCCCCACATTTCATTTTAAAATTGGAAACATCAGCTAAATTGCGGACCTCGCTGATATATTTAGCATTTATTTTTCAAATGACGGTATGTATCTAATCTTGAGTTTTTATTTTTATTATATCGCATGTATAAATGGGATTAAGAATTAAAAAATTAAATATCGCATTGTATAATCCATATCCTTTTATTTATATGTGTCATATCTTTGCACGTTTTTAAAATAATACAACCTGTATTAGTCTATAAAATAAATTTTACCTATTTGTGTATTTTGGTTTCAGAATTATATTTTTATAACCATATTTTGTATTTATTGCGAAGTTTACTAAGTAAAATACAACAAATATAAGTATTGGGTATGGTAAAAGCTTTGCCAAAATGAGGTGAAATCTTAAATTTGTTCCCATGTTTTTCAGTAAAACGAAATTTGACTGTTTTTTTACTGTCATTGATAAACTTTGAGATTAAATGATGGAAAGTTACATAATCGAATAACTCGTATAAATTAAATTTCAAAATAGTACAAAAATGCAACTATGCAAGACTTTGCTCCCAAAGTAGAGTATTTGGATCTCCGCATTGTGAAGACGTCTTGGCAGATTATTTTTTACTAGAATTGTTTTTCAGACAATTACTTAACACAATGGACATCCAGTACTGCATTATTGGATTTTTAAAATCCAACAGATAGGGAATCGAATCCACATTCCCCGGATTGCTGGGCACGTACGTTACCAACTACGCTAAACGGGCTACCCCCTAAACTATTCGGCGATAAATTTTCTAACCCTGTATTGAATAAATATATACGCAAATTACTTAAATTTTTTTAAACATAATCATCTCATTCATTCGTTATAAAATAAACATTCTAAGTTTTATATTATACGTCGTGTTGCATTAATTTTATAATGATGGTAAAATTGTCATTATATCATAACTTGCTTACGCCTGACGCTAAAATATAAGGTGACGTTCACACTGCGAATAATTTCTGTAGACAATATTACTATTAGATGCCAGTGTCGCGGACAGCTTACATTATTTATTGCCAACGATTAGCCTTTGCAGACCTAGTCATAATATAAGCAGGCGTCAAGACGCAAGGGAGAGATTCAGAATGAACACTGTAATTAACTTATCATGTACATAAACTAATCGTACATAGGTACTTTTGTATTTTACGACTTGAAACTCGGAATATCTTGCTGTCAATTCATCAATAAAATAATCCATCATAATAAAACTGAGCTGTAGTAATGGTAAACTCTTAGTCACAATTATTAACACAAAATTAAATTTTATTCATGAAACCTCCATTTCATTTTCGTATTCTTTTTAAGGAATTAAACGTCCCTATGACTTTCTTAGCAATCCGGGAATGCGGGTTTGATTACCCATCTATCGTATTTTAAGAATCCAAAAATACAGGACTGGTTGCCCATCGGGTTGAGAAATTGTCTGACAAACAATTCTCGTAAAAAATAATCTGTCAAGACGTCTTCACTTTGCGGAGATCCATATACTCCACTTTCGCAATGGATATATTCAGACTGTGTAGCTCCATACTCTTCACTTTGGGAGCCGACGTGGTATAAGAAGAAGAATGACTTTCTTAAGAATTATTTTTTTGGATTAATTTGTTCGATTATTTACAACACAATACATGACTTCTGTTAAAATTCTGTTGAAATATTATACAATTAAATGGTTAATTCTATTGAAGGCAGAGTATGGCTGGGAATTGAAATATTTTTTAATTTTGTAATTGGAAGGAAGAAATTTTTTCAATGTAAACAATCATAAAAATTAAATCAATGTCAATTCGGTGTCCAATTTACTCATTTATAATGTAAAGATTAAATGAAATTCTTATTTAATTTGTTTTTTATGATTGTTAATTTTATACATATTCATAATTATAGGTAGAATTTTCTAGCTATGTCAATAGAAACTAGTGTTAAATATGTAAAATAAAGAATTATAGCTAGTATAAATTTTATTTTTTGAATATTTATTAATATATAAAAAAACTGCTTAAATTAAGTTATGTTCCGATGGTAAGTATATGAAAGAGCTTTGGATTATAGAAACTTAAAGTGCTTTTTCTCGTTAAGTGTGCTTTTTATGAGAAACACGGGTTAAAATTTTAAGCTCAATAATAAATTCATAACGATTCAATAAATACTCGAGTATCCATAAAATGTTTGATTAAAGCTGCTTACAAGACCTGATAAGTGGTCTTTTTTAAAAGTAAAGAAGGAAAAAACCTCAATAGATGTATATTTGAGATAATTACTAGAGATCTCTTCCGGGCTCGTTATATAAAAATCAATTGATTACTTCAGAAAAACACATCAGCAGCAGATCATATTTTTCTTAGCTTAATCAGACAAATTTATGGCATTTAACGTCAAGAACGTGACGTAAGAGATGTGATTTATAAAAATTAAACTTACACTGTTAAAATCAAAATCAAAAAGCACTAATAATATATCAGTAACCACATATATTCTAGACAAAGTTTATAATATTTTCGTTTACGAAGCAGTCCTCTGAGATTGCTACTAATGACATAATCCTGCTTAATCAACCCTTGTCATATTGTTTTTGCTCTCCGGTGCAATAACTCTGATAATTAGCTTATTTGTTTGGAAAACAACCCTCTTTGTTGCAAATTGCCATTAATTATTCTAAAACACGTTCCGATATAAATTAAGCCGTTTGTTAAAATATTTTTTAATCGTGCAAACTATGCCACTAAGTCTCAAATAAGTTTTTGATAAAAATTTCCGATCTTTATTCGTATAATGTTCGTGTTTATTGCATCATGAATTTTTTATATAATAAAGTGGAGCAAAACATTGCAAATCATTAAATGATATTTAACTTAAAGATGACAGATTACACAGACAACTTTATTAATTTCTGGCACAGAAGTATGTTAGTATTTTGTGTAATGCATTGTGATGTAGCTTTACAGTTGTTTTTAATAAGTAACTGTATAACTCTAGATAATCCATATTGAATCTACTTTTAGGATATTATCTAAGTAAAAGTAATTTAATTTAAAAAAAAGCACGTTATTCGAATATTTTAAGTTTTCTTTACTAAATTATTATCATCTAATATTAAGAACTTGATTAAATGAACAGATTTTGAATTATTTTAATAATTGATTTTATTATTACTTAAAATCTTCAAAGCAAACTTTTACAATAAAAATATGATGCAGCTTGCTTACGAAATGTATTATTGTGCAATTAAGGCTGTTATGTTTACATATAAAATATATTATTTGAAAGCTTTCAAAGCAAAAAGTGAATTTTTGATAAATACCTACATTGTTTCGCTAAAAGTATTATTCTATTTAATACTAAGTAATTTAAACTTAAAATTTGCATCGGTGTTTGAAAATATAGTGTATTATCATTATGAACTACTAAATTTCATCAAAAATATTAATAACAAATGTAATAATGTGAGAAAACCTTCACAAATGGATTTAATGAACTTTTCAGTTTTATTTGGAAAATATATGTATCTTGTTCCTCTGTTATACTACACATAATATTATATTATATCATAGAATAATATTCAAAATATACTGCAGTATAATTTCATTACAAGAAATAAATATCACAATAAAATACTCTGCATGAAATTCTAAAACAATTAAAAAAAAGAACAAAGAAAATATACTCATAAATTCGGTATAGTTTTTGAAAAAATGCGACTGAAGAGTGATGAAGCCTTACACACTCTGCTCAGTATTATATACTATAAAAAAGTGCCAGCAAAATAATAATATAGTTGCCACCGTCGGTTGCCAGCTGCGGCACTCTTTTTGTTCTGCGCATTTTTCGACGGAGTTTAAACTTCACCTTGCACATTCTATTGCAGTGCCTTAATATTTTACTCTACAGCAAGTGGCACTAAAACTTTTGATCTGAGAGTACCTTCAAACAATTAACTTATAGTTTATTATAATAGTTTCAACTTTTTCAGATAAATCTTTATAAAATATCATTCGTTAATATTATACAACAGGTTGATTATTTCATTGATTATTTAACATTATTTAACTGAATAACTTGAAATTATTCTAAGCTTAGTTAAATAAGATGATAATAGTATATATAATAATAATGACAAGATAATAATGAGACATGCTTAATCTTTAACAAACAAAATTGAAAGTTTTGATAAAATTTTAACATACTTGGACGACATGGTATGAAGTTGAGTAAGAATGGAAATGATAAATGACTCGATACCCAATGGATTGAACGATTAGCTGACAAACAATCTATCTGAAAAATCCATCAGACTTTATACTATATAGAACTATATTGCACAGATTTGCAGAGTCTTCATATCAATTATATGCTTCACATTCAGATAGAATATGATTTAAAAATCTTGTCAACTAAAACTGTAAAGATCGGGAAAGTAAGCAAATTTATAAAATAATTTAATACAAAAATACACAATTCTTATAAGTTCGTCAATTATAATCAATAGTTAAATTTTTGAATAGCCAATTATGTAAAACTTAATGAATAAATGTTATCCCATTCCGTAAATTTATTTTTATAGGATATTTATCTGGAAGATATTTGATTAAAATAGCCAAAAAACAAATTAAAGTTGTAGCTACGTGAATCTTCCTAGATTGGTAGTCAAATGAAAAAAACAACTTAGATATTTTATTGAAGATTATAATTAATTGTTTTCTCACCCTGGCATGATTACGTAGGAAAATATAAAGGAGAGTAGGGCAACACCCAAAACAAGATTTCATGAAGAAATAATAAAAAAAAAAATGTGTTTTAACTATCGACTTCAAGTAAAAAGGCACACATTGTTATCATTGAATAATATATATTTTTATAGCGTATTATCTTTATATATGCTTCTTATTTTTCTTCTAAATGTGAAAGTACCGCTGACACTCTGTTGGTACTCCGTTTGCAAAACACCGCTCTTTAAAGAGGTGCCCCGAGCTACCAGGGCAGCAGATGAGCGAGTGGATTATAAAGTAAAATGAGCTCCGAAGTTTTGTCTTTCACGAATAAATCTGGAAATTTTGTTACGACCGTCGTCACTTTATGGCAGTTATCATCAACCCAATGTCAAGTGCTCCTAATACTTTCTACTCGTGTGCATTTCTTTGAAACTCGATATAATTCATTTTGAAAAATACTTTTATAACTTTATCGACTTTTCTGGAAAGAAATAAGTATTTTTTTCAGTAATAAACTGAAAACTTTAAGTTTCAGATTGTTTTTAATCTGACCTATGAAATGAATTGTAACATATTTTATAACAGTGTAGAAGCTGAACATATAATCTTTTTTTTAATCGTTTAATATGGGATAGATGTGTTATGCAACTGGTTCATTCTTACTTAAAAAATTTCAAAGTATATTATATGACGTGACGAAATAAATTGTGAAAACGGTTTTTTGTCAGACTTACGATAGCAAAATTCATTGTTGCTTCATTTGAAAAAAGGCAAAGCACATATAAAAGGTTAATTATCACTGTTCTCCGCGTGCATTAAAAAAGTTCGCATATAAGAAAGCTCGTTATGATTTATAAAGTTTCAGTATTGTATTTCAATTTTATTGTGTCATATCATGTTTTCATATGAGTTTTTTTTAATATTCAAGTTTTTGTTTTACTTTACGTAAGCAAGTATTTTTCGACACATGTCACTTGAGAAGTTTTTTTTATCTATTTTTAAATATCTGAGTATGACAAAAAATATATTATTTTCACTATAAGTATAAACGAATATATAATTATTTATACAATACAATAATATGAAATATTTATCAAGGTATTAATTACAGAGGCTTTCTGTAAAATTAAATTTAAGCCACTATCTTTACAATCTGCGTAAAACTTCAAAGTACAGATACATAAATGTTTAATGTCTACTGTATAAAGGTAAAATGACAACAACCGTATAAAAAAAATAACAGGAGAAACAAAAAACTTTTATTTAATGATTTCGGGACGAAGTCTAAATATGAAATATACAACGTCGACGTGCCACGAGACTAGCTTGATATCATTTGATAAAACATGAATGCAACTATATAAATGTGCCATTTCAT
>JAGVSQ010008691.1:0-14188 GCA_022683975.1 Rhyacophila evoluta | reverse complement strand
CTTTTTCCTTCTGTATATATATATTTGTTGTAATTCTTTCTTTATTTATTTTTTTGTATTTTAATATGCTTTTGATATTTTCTGTATGTATATCGTGTTGTTAACGCATTGAACTTGTAATAAATAACCTTTTCCTGGTTTTGTCGCCGTCACTCTCGACTCGCTGCCGTTCCTAACACGGCATCACTGATGTATTACTTATAATATGGTATCAGTAAATTTTGTCGTGAAGGCAGTTGGGCACAATCATATTTAAAACCGCAGTTCGTAGCTTTAACGTGACATTCGTATTATAATAATATATTAGCTTTATTAAATTTAAATTGGCAAATACTGGTTCTTCATGTAGTTTTTCAGAAAAAAGCTGGTGTGTACAAAGGATGGGGCAATATATAATAATAAAAGATTTTTTTAAATTTTTATGGTAAGTAAATATTACACTATTCCCATGGTAATAAAAATCGTATGTACATATAGATATAAGGCGTAACTCTCTCTTTTAAAATGCATTTTTCGATAGTCACAATGTATACAACTTAAATACACGTTTTATCAAAAGGATTTAAGCTGAAAATGTCGAATTAGTATCTAAATTTATGTTTTAGGTTAAAAAAAAGGATGGCTTATCAAATTTGTAACCAGGAAAAAGGTCTTTCGTTATACAAATTTAATCGTTTTTTATTAAATGATTTATTAAATATACATCAAATTACGTAAAGAAAACATCAGTTTTATTCTTCATGAACTTCAAGGTTGTGTTTTCTCTTTTTTATTTTGACTTTGGCCCAAAATCATCAAATCACCGTTTTTTGTGCCCCATGTAAAATCAGTTATTTGCGGGTTATGTCCTTTTCCTTTTCTACAGTCGATGTATAAATGTAAAAAAATTCAATATCTTTATAAAACTCGTAATTGCTACCTTAATTGAGTTTCATGTATCGTAATAATAATATCGACCGTGGAAAGGAAAAAGGACGTAAGATATGCGTGATAAATTTTACAGGAGGCATAACAAAGTTTGTTTAATGATTTTGGACCGAAGTCAAAATATTAAATAGACAAATAAAGACTAAAACTGGTGTTTTATTTATCTAATCTGACATTAATTTTATTTTCAGTTTTTGAGTTATAAAAATATAATATTGATATGCTGGAAGTCCTTTTTCCTAGATGAAACTTTCTCATGCTGTTTTTTCAAGCTTAAAAGCTAAATTAGCTGAAAGCTAATTCGGCATTTGAAGCTTACATCTTTTTGATAGATCGTATCGTACATATTGTGATTATTGAAAGAAATTGTTTTGAAAACTTTTTACGTCCTTTTTCCTTTCCATAGTTGCATGGTCTATATGATTTTTTTCTGTTGATTGATTTGTCCTCTGTATAAGTGGAAAGTACGAATCTAAATAGTTTTAAGATGTTTATTTTAGAAATGGAATATATGGATCCCTGCGATCTGAAGACATGTTTTAAGATATTTTTTCCTACAAGAATTAATTGTCAGCCAATTGCTTAACCCATTGGGTATTGAGTTTTTGTTTTTTTTTTAATCAACCGCTGTAGAAATTGAGTGTGCAGTCTTCGATTCACATACTTTCTCGCTAACCTCACGGCCATTACGAAGGCATTGTATAAAAATAGTTTTATTTATAAGTGTGGAAAGAAAAATAAAATACCGTTCAATTTAAGATATAATATAAATAAACTAATTTCCCATAAATATTTGCCACTCCAAACATATAAATATATTTTTTTTTTTACGTCCAATTCAACAAAGTTCGACAGTTAATTTACGTATTAGTATCACTTTTGACAGATTAGTTCTCCACTAAAATAAAAAACAGCTGTGATTCTCGACTGCTTTGATAGCTTTTAAGAACACTTACTGATATGAATCAAAAGGAAAGTGTTTTTTTTTACATATTGCACAATTAAAAGAAATGCCGGACGCCAATCACATTCTCTGGGAATATCACAATATGTTAGTAGAGAGAGAAAAACTATTCCAACAATTTGTATGATTTGTTAAACTGGCTATTGATTATGACTTGATAGACGATTTTCTGTCTTAAAAAAATGCCATATCATACGGCAAGCTGAAGGCTTCTTCTTAATAAGGATCGACATTATCAGGAAGCCGAAGGTGCCAAAGATTTTTTAATGTCAGAATACTGAAATGGATGTCCAGCGAGCTGAACAATTGGTAGAATATCGTTTTTAATGAAAAAGTAAGTCAAAAAATATATTGTATTATTTACAATTTTATACACCATTTATAGAGTGAATAATTTCACGTTGTGAAGATACATGTCGACTATTTAGGCAAAAAGCATTAGCCCTTAGTTTTTTTAAATAGTGCTTTTATTTTTAAAATCATAATTTACACAACTAAATACACGTTCTATTAAAAAGAATTGTTACCGAAGCTCAGCTTTAGGCTTGGAAAAAAGACGGATCTACTAAATTTGCGTGCAGGAAATGGAACCAACCACATCATTATAGTTATGTGGATTAATGCCTTTTCTCCAAGCAGGGTCGAATGCTCCAATTTTTCATATTAAAAAAAACTATCATGTAATTATAATACAATAGAAGAAAGACTAATATAATAGGCTATGGTGAACGCCAACCGATGAAACACTTGAAAAGCGCCTCACATCAGTTTGTGTTCATAACGGACACGGATGTCTAGCGGGTAGTGGGAGTGAAGGCAAATAAGCAGCTCTAAAATGCAAAGCATAGATATCATTTCTGTATGACTAAGACTGGCCCATTGTCATCAGTGAAATAATTAAGATTTATTTGCCCAAAATCGTGTGTCTGCATCTGCATAATGTTTTATTTTATTTTCCGGTTTATCCGCAATTTATTTTTGATTCAAAATTGTATTGCAATACAATAAATAGCCTCTTGTTAATTTGATTAGTTGTACTTCGAATAGCTTATAATATACAATGTATACGTATCTACAGTATATAAAAAAATATTAGTCAAAGTGCGTGATTAAAAATTATTCAAAAAATAAATTAGAAAATGATAACCTGAAACAAAAACGTAAAAAATATCGATTTTCAGAATGTTAAGTGGTTGGTGTCTTTTGATTTCAAAACGTAAGTAAGGTTATTTATTGAAATCACCCAAAATTTATTATGTTCATTAATATTGTTATAAAAATTTATTTATTAATCCATATTAGATAAAGCCATCTGCAAAAAGCAAACACTTAGAATTCGATTAGTGTAATTCGTTTTTTAGTGAAATATATTTTTTTATTATATATCTATCACTTACAGAACTTACACTTAGCCTTACAGAAAAAATGTTTACGATATTTTAAATTAATAAGAAATACACTTTACAGATCGAATAACTTGACTGCATGTTATATGTTATTTGTCAAATTGCGAATATATTTAGACATCGAATGTATAAAAACTGGACTCAATCAAGTTTTTCTGTCGTCGATTTCCTTCCTTTAGTCATATAAACTGTTGGTAAATCACCAAATTTCGTCGCCTTGTATTTGTTACTTCTCGGTGTTCTAGAGATTAGCGTACGTGCTCTTCTAGAGTTGGAGTTGCGAATTTGAATTTTACAGCTACGGGAATTTTTGAAGTTTAAAAATGCAGGACTCGATGTCTAATTGGTTAATTAATTTTCGTGAAAAAATCTGTCAAAACAGGTATTTACAGTGCAAATACATGTATATTTATTTTATGGAGTGGTTATCTTCAAATTGTTCAGGTCTTCAACGCTCCACTTTCGGATTGGACATGGTAAAAATGTTAATTGGCCTTAGCATTTCATCACGCGGAGGTCAAATGTAGGATGGTAGTTTGGCATTTTTACTTTTTATATGAGCCTGTTCTACTGACATAGTTTGTTGGTACTGCAACCACTGAGTCACTCTATCTATCTATAAATTTTTATCGTAATTGGTACTAAGTGATAACCACAAAATTATTCGCAGAAAGTATTTTGGAAATAAAATGCTGAGATGATTTGAGTCTAAATTAATAGATGAAAAATCGGCGCCAGCAAGTCAGCTGTCTAGTCAAGATGATACATTATGTGGAATATTATTTTAACCCTTTAAACAATGTCAAATATAATACTTCAATGGTGACGTTAATTTTGTCGGATAGGCGACGGATGTACACAAGAAAAGCGTTAACATATGATGTTTTAAATATTTAAGACTTTTCAGTTAACAGCAGTTAAGCTCATTCGTTTCCCCGTTGGCGTAGAGGTAAGCGTGCACGCCTAGCAATCCGGGGAATGCGGGTTTGATTCTCCATTTGTCGGATTTTTTAAAAATCCAAAAATTGAGGATTGGGTTCCCATTAATATAATCCGAAAATAATCTGGCAATTTGTTTTCACATTGCGGAGATCTATAAAATCCGCTTTCGGAGTGGATCTTCCCACTGTGTAGATCCATGTGCTTCACTTTGGGAGCGAGCATGGTATAAAAAAACATATTCGATGTTGGCCAATAGTGTAGCACACATATTTTAAAATTCCTAATATTTAAAAATGAAACAAATCTGAAGAAATCTTAACTATCGGCATTTGTTAATTGGCGATAGCAATTAAAAATATTGTGTTATAAATGATCTGATATGTTTTTAATAGGCTGTATGATATTGCACGTGTAACCTAGGAACTTTACGCCCAGAACTGGGTTTTAATTGTGTTTTCACCATTCATGTACAGTCACAGAATTTCTGGCATATCCTCGATTATCAAAAGGATTAACAAAGAAATAATGATTGAATAAATTACATAAACAAATGATAAATATAAAGGAATAAACAAGTATACATATTCTTATTTTGATACGATCTTACTAGTGAATATTGTAATTGACCAGATCTATTTGACAATCTATTTCAGTCTTCTTTATTCCTCAAAGATGGGTAGTAGGAATTATGGGTTTCCTGTGTATAGCAGTTGGATTCACACTGCGGGTCTGTTTGAATATTGCAATTACTCAAATGGTGACGAGGGTTCACCATGGACCTTCAATTGATCCAGATGCTTGTGTGGATCCAAACGAAGGAAACCGTCCTAATTACACGGTATGTAAAAAAAAAAAACGTTCGTTTTCACAATTTGTAGGCGCAATTCGATTGTATACCGTTTCATAATTTCACTTCAATGTTTACTAATGTCAACAGACAATGTCTATTTTAGTTTTACCGCAAAATATGTTAGAAAATTTTAAAATGTCAGCTCATTTTGCGATCCCTGTATTTCATCTATTATAATTCAGCATGTGCCATAAAATGGTCTAATTTTTTAAGGAATTTGCTTTTGAAAGATAACTAGTCACGTTGTGGTGGTATAATGATAGAGTTGTGTATTCGTTTGCTGGTAAATTAGGGGCCATTTTTTTGAATCGGACGTCAATTAGCATATTCAATAATAATACACGATTTTTTAGGTTCACGGACAATATCAATGGGACGAACATACGCAGGGACTCATATTGAGTTCTTTTTATTACGGATACGTGCTAACTCATCTCCCATGGGCAGGAATGATCGCTGAGAAATATGGCGCCAAACACATTCTGGGATTTGGTATTCTTACAACATCCATCTTGACTCTTGTTACTCCTGCAATTGTGGAAGCCGGAGGAGCAAACGCTCTTATAGTAACTAGGGTTGTTGAAGGACTCGCTGAGGTAACTAATTTCACGAGGACTAATTTTAATCTTAACTCTTTGATTAATTAATATGTAGAATTATCACAAATGTACAAGACAAGAAAAATACTTGGTAAAAAAACAGAGCACGATGCCTCAGCTTTATTTAACAGCCAATGCTTTTGTCAGACATTACCCCATGGAACTTATTATCATATTCCCGAAGATGTAACAAACCTTGAAGGGACGCCGTTTCAAAGGAAAACAGACGTAACCCTCAATTTTTCAAAATAGCTTTTATTCAATGATCAGGATGTATATACATGTTCTGTCAAAGGATATAGTTGAAAATGCCGAATCAGTGTCTAAATTTAATTTGAAAGTTTGAAAAAATTATGGCTTGTGAAATTCGTAACCAGGAAAAAGGTCTTTCACTGTATAGATTTTATCGGTTTTGCTTAAATAACTACGACGACGAGTCTTCATCCACGTGTCATGTCTTCGTTTTTTTATTTTGACTTTGGCTCAAAATCATTAAATCGCCGTTTTTTGTACCTCCTGTTAAATTTTTTATGTGTGGGTTACGTCCTTTTCTCTTTTTACAGTTGATTTCAATTTCAATTTCAATATCTTTATAAAACTCGTAATTATTACTTCAGCTGAATTTATTTGTATTGTAATATGTCTTCATGCACTTCAAGGTTATGTCTATATAATGTTTCGACTTTGGATCAAAATTATTGAACAAACCTTTTTTGTGCCTCCTGTAAAAAAATATATATGTGGGTTACGTCCTTTTTCCTTTCCACAGTCGAGATGTTGTGTAGTTTTTAAATTCGCCAATATTTAAATGATATTTGTATTATTAAAATAAAGTATATTATAAAAATGTTTAACACCTGGATACAAAAAAAAGTGCATGTTATAAATCAATAAAAAAAATTTTTGCACAAGAGCACCTCCTATCTCCGGCGCGGCACTGGTTAAAAGAGCGAAATACCGAAAATTACGTTCCGGAAGTGCTTCATATATTGTAAAAAGCACTGGCAAAAGTGTATTATAATATCTAATGTGAACTATGTTGAAGAAGACAAAATTAATATTGATTATTAATTTTATCAATATCAGAATATTTTTAAAATATATTTCATGTTTGCTCCAAAAGTGGAGCATATGAATCTTTGTAATATGAAGACGTACGCTAATCTCTTAGTTACCGGAGAGGCGAAGTTAGTATAGTACGTAGTTAATATGGTAAAATATTTTTATGAGAATTTTTTTGAGAAAACCAAAATTGAGTATAATTTTTCATCAAACGTCGTAAACTGGATAATTAGATTATAAGACAGCAGACCCTACAGCCCATCTATTTATAATAAATGAAACTTTGACGAGCATAATAATATGAGTATCTTCTGCAAATTGTAAAAATGGTGTTGTTTTAATTTTCAATTCTTATGTACAAATTTTCTGCAATTTCAGGGTCCAACTTCACCAGCACTCGTTGCTTTAATGTCGAGATGGGTGCCAAAGAATGAGAGGGGAAGGATGGGCTCTCTCATATTTGGTGGAGCTCAAGTAGGGAACATTGTGGGCACCATGGTTTCCGGGTTGGTAATGAAAGAAGAAGGGAATTGGCCCAAAGTTTTCTACATTTTTGGAACTGGCGGAATCATTTGGTTTATACTATGGGTAAGTTGGTAGGTAAATAATTTTTTTTAATTATTTCAACAATTCAGATTAATTTCAGTCTAAAATTGACTCTTACACAATCTTATGTGATGTTTTCAATTTGCTACCTCAGATTTTGGTTCAAGTAAACATAACATATATAATGGATCTTAAAATAGAAATTTTAATATGTTTATTTTTAATTTACATGGGAAGATGTTGTTGGTATACAGTGACCCTGGATCTCATCCTTATATATCTGACAAAGAGAAGGAGTATCTTGAATCAGTTATCGTAAAGAAAACAACAAATCCAGTTCCTTGGAGACCATTGTTATCTTCTACTGCACTTTGGGCCATTATTATTGCAGCGGTGAGTGTCATAGAAACCTTAGCTCTCAATATTTTGTTTCAAGATGTGAAAAAATAGTTAAATTATTTGTATTTATTATTCTGGTGGCCGATTATTAAGAGTGTATACTTTGGTGCTACACATTGCGGATTCAAATCTCTGCATAAAGAATCTGTACTGGATTTCAAAAAGTTTAAGCGATTGACTGACAACTAAATGCATTGTAAGATCTGTCAAGAGTTTTCACATTACGAGCTTCCTTATACTTCACTTTCAGAGCAGACGATTTTAAAAAAAATATTTGTTTGTATTACAACTTGTAACCTTGTACCAAATTTTGACTAACCACTTAATATGATTGACACTGGAAATTAGACAGACTAGCTAAAACTAGTAAATAAATCTGAAAAACCATAAATAAATTCACTAAAGCGGCTAATTAGAATACTAGTTTATAATAACAGGAAAAGTTAATACAATCATAAATCACCACCTACCATTTACAATTACCGCATATACTATTTGACGCACTTAACATCAGACTCTATAACTTCCATTGAGACGAAAAATAAGACCATATGGATCGAAAAAGAAGAAAATAAAATAAACATGATATACATTCTAAATACAGCAGAACTTTGATATAATGGACTAATGCAGATGAAGAAGTGCCGGTTATAGTCAAAAATCCGTACTATAAAAATGGGTTTTCAAAAGCATTTTTATAAAAATATAGTTGACTTTCGTTATATGCCGAATAGTCAATACATGTTAATTTTCAAGATGCGTATTATCACTGATAAATTTGATTCTTGTTGCTTCTTCTTCCTCGCTATGTTCACTTCCATTATCATTTTTCAAGACCATAGCTTCATCTGCTTGTAAGCACTGTTAAACATTTTCTTCGGTTACTTCTTTTCAAGCATTATCATTATGCCATACTGTCCTACAATCTTCTAAATCTATGTCTGTATCTTGGTCATTAGTCAAGTTCTTCCAACCATTTTTCAATGTATTTTACTTCGTTACTGATTTTTTTTTCATGAGATAGAGGCTGTACTATATTAATTTTTCTGAAAATTCAAAATATCAATAATATACCTGCTTATTTTATAGATTGGACACGATTGGGGTTATTTCACGATGGTGACAGATTTACCAAAGTACATGACTGATGTCTTAAAGTTTAACATCACAAAGACGGGCTATTTGGCGGCACTTCCATATATTGTTATGTGGATAAGCTCGTTCTTCTTTGGCGCTTTGTGTGACTTATGTATAGAAAAGCACTGGTTGTCCGTAAAGAATGCAAGAAAAATCTTTACTAGCATAGGTAATACTTTGATGCTTATAGCAAATGACAGCATTCAGCTTTTTCTATATTATATTTGCATTAAGCATACAAGTTCTCGGTGCTCAACAGATGGAGTTGAATTACATCATTCTATTATTAGAATTTTTAACAAAAGAAAAGAGCATAATAGTGTTGATATTGTAGAAGAAAAATTTCCATACATTATGTTTTTTTGAATGTTGAATCTTTCAAATCATAAAGTATTTAATTCATTTATATTCTAGCGTCGATGGGCCCAGGAATATTCATGGTGATTGCCAGTTACGTTGGCTGTGATCCGACCATTTCTGTTTTGATGTTTACGATTGGCATGGGTTTCATGGGATCTTACTACTGTGGCATGAAAGTGAATGCGTTGGACATAACCCCAAATTACGCAGGAACTGCCACAGCTATTATCAATGGAATTGGTTGTCTGTCTGGTATTTTGACACCATACGTGATTGGACTTCTAGCTCCAAATGTAAGCAAACAAATACTATTACATATCTTACCATAAGATTGTAACTTTTAAATTTTGATACATATCATCGTTGAGTTGCTTAAACCTCAGATGTGTTAGTTTTTATTAATTTATTGTTATTAATTTTGCGTATTAATTTTACATTTTATGTTTCTTCATATTAGATTGCATAGTTTGGTAGAACCTCCAATGTTTTTTGTAGAACCTAAATTTAAAATAGAAACTTCCAATGTAACATGTCTTATTTGATAAGACACAGTTTTTTCAATCTCCTATAAAATTCCAATTAAGTCTTGTTAACGTATTTTGCCTATATTAATATGATCAATATTATCTTAAGACAAAGTTACATCTTAATATAACTGAAAAAGTACATGGAATATGGCTATGATTGTTTTACCAGATCATAGAGCACACAAAAATTTATTATTATGCATTATAAGGTAAAAACCATCATTTTTCGACTTAGCGTCTTCTGCCAGTATGCCGACGATATAATATAATAAATAATGATATATTAGAGACAAAATCTTTCAATAGTTTGACAAAACTAATATTTTGATATGAACATCATATGATTTGGCCAACTGGTCATTGGTATATGTACTTGCAATTTTATATGATTTAATAAAACTATAGTAAACTATTAATGAATAAAAAAATGATTTCAGCAAACACAAAAAGAATGGCGGCCAGTATTTTGGATCGTCCTCAGTTTCTTCTTTGTCACAAACATGGTATATTTATTATTCGCTCAAGGGGAAGAGCAATGGTGGAATGATGTTGAAAAAAATGGCTATCCACCGAATTACAAACACAAGAAAAGTATTGAAAATAGTACAAAAAAATCAGAAGATGAAGAAAATAAGCAAGATGCGATATCTAGACTTTAATTTACTAATAATTGTAAAGATAAATATAAATAATTGAACCAATGGCTAATGTTGCAAATGTGAAATCGGTTTGAATGAAAAATATCAGTTTTAGTAAATACATAACAGTATCGTATAGAATTGTATTGGAGAAATCTGGTTTATTGATATGCTGTGGCTTATAATGTTGAGCCTGTATACTCATATAAATTGTGAAGGTGATTTAAATGTAATTTGAAAGGACAGGATAGGTTTAAATAGTTTTTTTTACATAGAACACTAACAGAGTTTATAAAAAATAAAGTGATAATTTGTAATATTCAGGTAGAAATAAGTAATTGCTGTAAATTATTAGTATTATGAATTAATGTAAAATATAATATTCAATGAGATTTATTTATTAAAACTATCAGATGACAACTTCACGACATTTGTAGACATGTAATATTATACAAATTAAGGTGTTTCAAAGGTGTTCATGGAAGTGATTTTTTTGGTACATTTTTTAAATATATATTTAAATGACTTTGAAGATGCTAAAAAACGATATTTTTTCAAAATATTGGATATTTTAATTAGTAAAATAGCAGTATACTTTTAGCATGGTCTAAGCAACATTGATTCAAATGATTTTGAAATGTTAATAATTAAGTTAATATTATAAAAGGTATTATTTCTTCTGTTATTTGAAATAACAATCCCCAATCGAGGGTTTGAGGATTGCTGTATGATGCAGGCGAGGACGAACTCGAGTAGCCGCTGATATGACACCTGAATCTAACTTTTCATTGGATGACTTCACGTTAGCCCTCAAAATATTCATTTCTTCTAACAGCTGAGATTTCTTCCTACGCAGATCATCAACCTTTAATAAATAATGTCATAAAGACGATTTCAAATTTTAGCAGATGATTTTACTTGTTAATATAGATCAGATGGCCCGATGGGTCCAACAGCCGGCTGGACCGACTTTAGTAACTCTTCCCGTTCCGTACACATTCTTAGGCATTCTCACAGTATGTGATTAGCATTCTATTTTGGGTAACCACAAGGATATATTGGCTGCTTAACATGGCTAACCTGAGACAGCTTGGCTACAAATTATCATGGCCTGTGATAAATTGGCTACTCAGTAGGGTAGTAAGGTTGGGTCTCTATTCTGCAATACAAAAGATGGCGGAATATTGTCTGATCTGGGGATGACTTTAAGTATTCTTTATATGGGAATGTATGTTCGGCTTGTGGAAAAGTTTATTACATATACAGGTTTAAATGAACTGAGTAAAAAACTTATTGTAGTAATTATTATTACCATTCTAAGTGTCGCTTCATAGTCTACCAGTAGATGCTGATGTGCCAATAAGCCGCAATTTGAATATTCCTTCTGAAGGTCCGATTTCAACTTGTCTCGCTTTTGTTTTACATGGGTCAATTTCTCACGAGCCTAGTGAGAAAATAAAAAATATATGTTTCATAACACATATACGGAGGGCTAGGAGACACGTAATAAGATGGCTGATCAATTTAGAATAAGATACGGTATCTTTAGGGTTTATGGAGTGAAAACAAAATGTAAGAGATAAACAAAAGTAGAAGCATTTTATGGAATAAGCTAAGACCCACACTGTTTTGTAAATCCATTGATTATTATTTAATCTTGCCTACAATTTGTTCAAAGATATGAACTGTAGAATGTCAAATTATATAAATTGAATATAATATTATTATAATACTTACAATGAGCCATTGGCGTTCAGCATCCAGAACCTCAAGTTTGGTCATGCTGCATTTTTCATCCTCACAATGCATCTCCTCCTTTATATGTGCCAGGATATGATTAGTGTCCTTGCAAAGGCTACGTAGCCTTGCCAATCTTTCATCACGTTCTAGAAGGCAGTCAAAAAAAACATTTGATATAAAAATGTTTTCTGATGCCATACAAAAATAAAATCAATAAAGCAATAGAGAATCATTAAAACTTTACGCATACCCTCTAACTTCTTCATAAGAGTTTGAGACTCGTTTAGCAGTCTGTCATAGTCTGACATGCATAGACCTTCGCCAAGTTTATTTAGTTTACGGACTTTGGCTTCTGTTTCCTGAATCAGATTTTTATAATGGATATTTTCCAACCTTAAAGCCGACCTGTCCTCCAATTTCTTTGCTTGCTTTGAAAGATATTTGTTGATTAGCTGAAATCAATGAAATTATTCAATGGAAGATTCTCACAAATGAGTTGATTTTCAGTTTCGCAGATTTTCCAATATGATTAACCATTAAAAATACACGAAGAACACATATATAAGATTCTTCGACCCTTCTCTTTCTAGGTAATTATATAAACGAAAATACTGATAACCTCATAAAGTGGAAGAATATGTACAAAAATGAGGAATTTAATCGTAAAAGAGCGCACCAGTCTAACAATTTACTGGCTACAAAAGGTGAGCTTATTTTTTAGATGATTATTGTGATTTATAAACTACAACTAAGGCTTTGTATTCTACTTCATAATATTAATCACTTTCACACTTTCTTCCATTTAATATATTGAGTAATATAAGGTTCTGGATAATGAATATTTTGTTGTCAACAAGCTTTCTCCATGAGCTTAGAAATGTATTATAGAACTAATCAATTTAGGTTTATTACAAAAAAAATGCAATTTCATTTTCATTTGTCAATACGTTGCAATAGGATTGGTTTTTTGAATATCAATGGTGCGTGATTTTAAAAACATATTGTGTTTCAATTAATTAAATAGTTTATACGATATTATATAATGTTATTCTATTCTTCCATTATACAGAAATAATATGGCACTAAAAAAATAGCTTAGATACCTTTATATATTTATCTGTGCGTCTTTATATGACATTTGATTTTTATCTTCCGAACATTTGATGGTTGGTCTATTCGACAAAGCAATCCTAAAGCGACGAATAGTCCATGGCTTGTGTCTCTAATGAGAAGTCCTTAATGATCTAATATTGATGGATTTTATGTTTTAGATAATAAACTAAAATTAAATTGCATATATCGCTGTGAAGAATGTTTTAAGTAAATAATACAATAAAACAAATCAATGTTACTTTTTCTGGAACACGTTTGCCAGTCGAGGAAAAAATTAAACCATTCGCAGTAGTTTTTTCTAGTTCTTGAAACGCTGAAAAAGTCTTTTCATATTCTTCTTGGCAGGCATTTATCTCTTTCTTTGAATTATTCAGTTTATCTTGCATCTATAAGTAAAAAATAGGATTAAATGAAAAAATATAAAAATAAGTAAAGGAATTCGTAGAGATTAAATAAAATTGTAGATTTATAATTATTGAAAATTTATTGTCAAAGATGTGTCCATACATAAACTATTCCGTAATGTACAATAAATGATTTCCACGCAAATTATTTCAAAAGAGCAAAAGAATCGGCCATTTTATTTATTTAACTTATTCATGTTCTTTTTTCTTTAATGTCATTACACATTAATCTTATTTTAAATTTATAATAAATAAATACTTTTTAGTAATATTTCTGGCATATTAAGTAAAAACTCATTATATGTTACCAATTGTCTTTGAAGAGTATCTTCATTTTTTATTTTCTCATATGTGAGCAGCAGATCGTGATAATATTTATCCTTATCAGCAATATCTCCATAATCTTTTATAATGGGGTTTACCTAGTATTTAAAGAAATAATGAAAAATAAAACAGTAAACAATTTGGTCTATGATGATCAATTATTTCATTCAATTATAAAGTCAAAGATATATTAAATGAATCGCCAAGTTGCAAAACCCGCTCTGGCCAATTTTTGAATAAAAACAGTTAA
>JAGVSQ010008689.1:0-14188 GCA_022683975.1 Rhyacophila evoluta | reverse complement strand
AAAATCAATTTCCATCAAGCACCATCAGTCGAAAATATTAATTATATATGTATATCATTTTTATGGCATTTGGTCGATATTGGCATGTGTGTTCTGGGTACTATCTGAGTAATCGAGAACACTAGTTATTTTTCCAGTCCAGAACCAACCTGCCAATAGTGATAACAATGAGGAGAACAATAACTGTATTTACAAAATTGCCTTGGGTATTGATATGTTACAACTGAGTGAGTAAATACAGATTATTATTTTTTAAACTAAGATCTGTATTAGCAAGCAGTGGGCCCTTTTCGTTTCTACTATTTCTCAAATTATCTCTTTGTTTTTGTTTGTTGTTATTTTTAATTGTTTTATATCTCTTGGTTGATATTTTTTGTATGCTTTGGATTTGTAATTTGCAATGTTTTTAAGATGCGAAATCAATAAATAAAGTGCATTTTTTTACCCATTTTAAAGAAAATTAACATCCCAATTAATTGTACCTATATTTATTTTTCTACAAATTAGTGTATTAAAAAAATGTATATGGTGAAAAATAATAACTCATTATAGCATAAGCTTTTAAAATTGTAAGTAGAGTTGGTCCTGATTGTAGCAACAATGTGACTTAAATGGGTTGGAGAAGGGCGTATTCGCCAATCTGCTTCATGACAATAAATATGAAAAAATGCTGGACTAATTTAAGCAAACCATTTCGACCCACGTGTCTTATGGTACATTGACATGGTCTCCTGCTGGCGACTGTTTTCATGTTACCGTTTTGATGATCAAGTAAGTGCGCATGCTTTTGCATCAAATGTTCCGAGCTTAAATATTAATGCATTGTTATAAATGAAAATAGGAATGAATTCTCAATTTACTGACTGATTTGCAAACCTATAAAATGTGTTTTCATATTGTGGAGATTCATATGCTGTACATTCAGAGTATCAATGGTGAATGAAGATGTTATTCAAAGCAAAACTGTAATTTTTGTGTCACGTGTACACACACTGTTCGCCTGTGTACAGCGACTGTCAATCCAGGACTGCGGATTAGGATTGAGGCAAGTCACACATGAGCCTATCTATCAGACAGTCAGTCTAAAACTGTCAACGTGGGCTGCCTAAGGTCGCGGGGAGGATAGCTGAGCGTCCGCGTCAAAGCGACCGTGATAGAGATGCAAAATATTTGTAAATAGGTGAGTGAGCAAGTGAACAATTTTGGTAGCGTGTCAGTCATAACACTCGCTCATTTGCTCACTCACATATTTATAGCTATTTTGCATCTCTGTTTTCATGGTTTTTTCGCTGTCGCTCTGTCGCTGCGACATCTATCGTGCCCGCGGCCT
Organism: Rhyacophila evoluta; assembly: GCA_022683975.1. Lineage (NCBI taxonomy): Eukaryota > Metazoa > Arthropoda > Insecta > Trichoptera > Rhyacophilidae > Rhyacophila > Rhyacophila evoluta. The sequence continues at coordinate 12,858 of JAGVSQ010008689.1, read as the reverse complement.
TATGTATTGCCTACTTAAACTCGAATCAAAGTTTGAGATTATCAGTCTTCGAATCGTAGGTGAACTGTGAATGTATGTGTCATTAGTTGTTTGCGTAAGTCAAATTTGGAGATATTTAATTCAAAAGATTGATTTAAAAGATCTTGAATTCGAAAAGAAAGCGGTGATTGATCTGAATGTGGACAAAAGCTTAAAATGAAAATAGTCTATACAGTTTTTTTTCTTTTAGAAATACAAGAAAATGACGTTAGTTTGATCAACGCCAGTAAATGAAACAAAAACGTGCATGACTTCATTATTATCACAACACCAATAATGTTGTTGACGATCATACGAGTGATATATTAACATGTGAATAATGTTGCTAATGATAAAATTGCCACTCAACTCGTTAATTACGTCGCTTTCTTCAATCGCTTCGCTCTAATATGTCCTTAACCTTGTTTATGCGCCGTCGAATGCTGTTGTAGGTAATATAAATAGTAGTATGTACATACTATAAGTTTGCATCATGAAATGATATCCGAGAGAAACACAAATACAAAATCCAAGGTCGAAAGGCAAAATACAGATCATGAACGAGGATGCAATAATTTAAATGTAACATTTTTTACTAACTGATCAAGCATTTTTCATTATATTATAATTAAAAAAAAAAACTATTTGGTACACCGTTTTGCTGTCATTAAATAAAATTAACATGTATCTACATGAATATTTAATACATGTGATTAGTACACAACAGTGCAAGTTTTGAAGCAGAAGACCTCCAGGCCACAATCTATCGAGTGCGAGAAAAACGCGATTGAAAGTTTTCAGAAACAAAGTAAGATTTAGTATGCCTTTTATATTATTAATACTGCCATATGAAATTTAAATACTTACATGGCGTATACTACATCTTTTCAGATTATTGAATTATTAAAAAACGTACTGATCTAAAAGTTATTGAATGTTTTGTGGGTTGGAAGTCTTCTGCTAATTAAAATTTTGATCGTTTTGTGCTTGAATTTTTATTAGTATTATATAATTTTTCGCCCATATAACTTTGAAATCAGTTATATATAGTGTATTTTTGTTTATAAATAAAACAATATATGGATAAAATACGATACAAAAATATATACGGACATTTGTTGAAAAATATTTAAAAGGGTCATTAGGATAATTATTTTAATTTATAATAGGTATGGTCAAAAAATTATTTGTAAACAAGTAACCCTATATTAAACTTCAAATTTGAAAACGTTTAAACTACATGGACGTTTTTTAGATATTTTTTTTGTAAATTGTTAGAATGCGGCTTAGAAAAAAACAGTGATTGCTTCTTCTTGGTGTGTATTTTTGATTGGGTGTCTTTCTTATATTAAAGTTTTGATGTTAAGTATTATATGTAATAAAATGAAAAATTTAAATTTATGACTTGGACGTCGTCTGTTTTACTACATCCATATATTACTTAGAGCAGGAATGGCCAAATCGCCTCTTGCCATTCTTTTTTATGCCACGCGGTGATAATCTCTTTTAAGTAATACGTACTATTAGTTGGTAAGTATTCAATTATTTATGTGCAGCCCTTGGAAAATTTGGACATCAATGTGGAACAATTTGAGTTGGTCAGACCTGGCCAATTTATTCAAATGGAGTAATGCTTTATAATTATGTAAATTGTAGAAATGTCATCCGGAAACGAAAAGATAGTGGCTATATCGAATTTATCTGTCGAGAGATAAAAATATGGTAAACATTCCTTTATCTATGTCTGATGTTTGTAAGCGTTTTTTTTTAAATATTTAATGAATGTTAACAAAATCCGGATAAAGAGACGTATGAAAATCTGTAGACAAACATTATCGATCTTATCCGTTTATTAGTCTGAACATTAACATTTTATTAAGCAGGCCAATAAAAATCACCCGTGATTCTACAATAGTAATTAGTTTTTTTTCGTTAAAAGCACGGTCCTTCAATATTTCTTCGATGTTTTGAATATCAAGGTTATCAAATCCATCTCCACCAAGACCACAATTAAATTTAACTGTCTTTTTGTATTCATCTTCCATTGTTTGTACAAAATTTTTCCAGTGACTACTGCTGGCCATATTTTTTGTCAGCGAGTTTTTAAAATGGATTTTTTTATTCCTTTGACTGTGGATCTACCTAATGTGCCTACTATCCACTGCTCTAGGGGTTTCCAAATCGGGCATATTCATTATTTTTTTTCTAAAACCGTGTTATACAAAAATATTCTACAATTCATTAACCGTGTTATATCGAAAGTGTGTTGTATAAGTACCGTGTTATACAAGATCCGGTTGTATTTATTTTGTCCAATTTGAATGTAGAGGATATAATATTCACATTATGAAGTTATATACGTATTTACATATACATTTTTTAAAGCTGTGTTGCTCTCAGCCAATCACTCAAATTATCAGACGTTCGTGTCCTTAATACATACAGATTTTAATCTAGTTATAGGACACGAATCCGCAAGCTGCGGTGTGAAACGAGTCACGAGCGCTTACCAATCCATCTGCCGAAGTAATGTTGGGAGGCAATACGCTTATCGAAACAATACATTCTAGATAAGATTTGCGATACGTTAAGCCAGAAGGTCATTTTGGTCGACATTATCAGGGTTTGGTTAAAATAGCAATAATACTCTTTTATATTCCAATTAAGATTTTAGAAAGATAATTTCGGCACTCGATTCATGTTCATAACGCCATGCTATACGCAAAAGGTACTTAATGAAATTAAAAGAAAAATTAAGCCAGTCCAAAGACATCAAACATGGGAGCATGCAGTGTTTATATTTTTAAATAATTTAAAAATATAGATGTATTAAACTAAACTCACTATAAATAATTATTATATGGAAACACAGACACATTTATCGTATGTAATAAATATATTTTTTCGCCCAGTGACCGAGAGATTTGCGGGTACGCTTCGGGGTTGGGAATTACGGGTTCGAATCACACAGCTATAGGGTTGTTAAAATCGAAAGGTGCGATACTGGATGTCCATCAACTCTCACAAAAATAATCTTGTGGAATATATTGTGAAGCTAAATACACTTTTTTTAATTTCTAGGGTGGTCAACTTTCTTCACATTGTTAAAATGCATTTATATCAGATATTTTTTTTTTTATCATTGTGCGTTCCCAAAGTGGAGAATATGGATCTACACAGTGTGGAGATATCCAGTCCGAAAGTGTAGTATATGGATCTCCGCAATGTAAAGACGTCTTGACAGAATTATTTTGACGAGAAATGCTTGTCAGACAATTGCTTAACCTAATGTGTATCTAGTCCTGCATTTTCGGATTTTTTAAATATCCGACAAAGGGGGGATCGAACTCGCATTCCCTGGATTGCTAGGCGCGCACTCTAGCAAACACGCTACCGGGGAGAACTCAGCTACGGCAATATATTACTTACTTCATCATTTAAATATTGACATGATTATATTAATCAAAGTGTTCGATAATTATGGTCGGGGTCAAAATAAATCAAAAATAATAAGAAAAGTTATCGGTAACTCATAAAAGACAGCTTGCAGACAGTATTTGTTAAATTTAATTGTGTTGATCACTATGTGCAAGTATCATTTAAACGAGTAACTTGTGTACATTGGATTGAGCATCGGTTATTATTAAAGTTGGATAATTTTTCTATTTTAACTCACCATTGGTAATGCTTTACTTTGCTTCAAGTGGATTCCTCCCACTCCAATGACGCTGGGAGGCAAAACCAGAGCACCACTTAAAGACGCATACGAATTCGTCAGCAAGACTTGGACATTCTTCATCAGTTCACTCAAAGGCGGTATCCCATCACCCAAATACTCCGTAAGAAGATTCTCCGTTGGAAGAATAGATCTGAAGTAATAACCAAGTCTCATACTTTCGCACACGAGACTTGACGTGACAGTTTCAAGAAATGATGGCTTGTTACCATAGCCGAGATTGTGACACGGCACATACGATGGATTCGTTATCATTCCGTATCTTTTGTAAGACCACGGCATGGGAATGTCTGGCGCTATTCCAACTGCCTTTAAGTTAAATTTGTGAAGAATTCCGAGCAGACAATCGGAATTAAACTGTTCCACTAGAGCAATATCAAATTTTTTATCACTATTTAAAAGTTCTTTCACTTCCGTATTGTTAAGCAAAATTTCACACATAGTTACACCATTGTCGTATAAAAACATACTTTCAAACACGACTTGAACCATACTCAATGCTCTGGGAATTGCTTCAATGTCAGATAAATCACCAATGCTTAAATCTTCGGGTGTTTTGTATTCAAGTGTTATATCTTTTCTAGTTTTTGGTCCATTTTTTTCAGGAAAATGACTGATTACGGTCACTTCGTGTCCTTTTTCAGCTAACCTGTTGATCAAAGGATCTGTCACGTATATATGGCTTTTACCGTCGTATGGAAAAATTGCTAAAATATTCAATGTTTCTACTTGTATACATATTGAAATTAAACAAAAACACGATAAAACTGTATTAAGCGGTGCCATTTTGCGGCTACGTTCAGCGTACCATAGACAAGATTGTACTGAAGTCGCCGTTAGAATTACTCTTTTGGTTCAATGTGGTAATTTTGTTTTAGTTAGCAATGAGTGATCAGGGCATGCGCACATATCTTATTTCCAGCCAGTGATTTATTATTGTGACAGAAAGTAAAAAATATGCATTATTCATATGTTGACCATAATTTCTCGACTTAAAAACGGAACCTGTGATGGAAGTAATACATTTAAATTAAATAAACTCTAGGTATTTTATACAAATGTTAATATCAACCATACTGAAATTCAGTATTAAAATAAACAAGTACTTTGTTATTAATACAATTAATTAATTTATGTTATAGATATAAATATGTATGTAAATAATATCGGTTCAGAATGTAGTTCATGAATTTCCACATTATGAAGAATTCGGTGAAAGATCAGTTTTTTACGAGAATTGGTTATGGAGTCAGTCATTCAATCCTTTGAGTTACGCAGTTACTCGAAGCTCAGGTGTTTAGTAATAAATCACTGGGCGATATAATAGCGTGAGTAATATACTATATTAACTCACAATAATATTTTGCACCCCGGTATGGTTCGTGCGTTTGAAACATTTGTATTGATTTCGCTTCTTTTGCCGCCCCTTGTATAATGCAGCCTGGTGCAACTGCGTGTTTGCATGACACGACTACGAGTCAAAATTAAGTGCACTATTGCTTTATATTAAGATTAATATTTTTTTCTATAAATAACTAGGGGAAAAAATTGACAAAAGATTTTTAACTTATAAATATAAATTCGGTATTTACATGTTATTTATACTAAAGATGATTATATTTTTAACTAATATTTGATTACGAAGGATTAATTTAAAGAAACACCAAGATTCAATATGATGACGAAAAAAAAATAAAAACACAAACACATACTGGAGTTAAGTCCAGACGACACGTGCAGTATCATACGTCACATTAAAACATGCTTAATATTCTTTTCAACGACGGCCACAGTTTCTTCAGATCTGGAAATTTTCGCTAAAGAAAAAAAGCGACATTTTTTTTTTTGGTTCCTAAGTGGAGCATATGTATCAACACAGGATGAAGAAATCCACTCCAAAAGTAGACTACATGGATCTCCGCAATGCGAAGACGTCTTGACAGATTATTTTTCACGAGAATCGTTTGTCAGACAATTGCTCAACCCAATGGGTGATCCAGTCCTGCATTTTTAGATTTTTTTAAAATCCGACCAGATGCATTCCCCGGATTGCTAGGCACACGCGCTATCAACTACGCTAACCAGGGAGACAGATTCGTCTTGGTAGCTGAGAGGTTAGCGAGCACGCTTTGGAACCTAGAATCGCGGGTATCAGTCCCACAGCAGGTGTCTAATGCGACAAAAGCAACTGATGGATAGCCAATAAGTTTACTAATTGGCTAAATACTAATTTTTATAAAAATACAGATGTGTTTCCATTGCGGAGATCCATTGTATTCTATTTTTGGGGTGGATTTCGTCACACTTTATTGATTCATATGATCCATTTTCGGAGCGAATATAGTATTTAAAAAATATTGTTAAGATCATCATCGTCAGCATTTCTCTTTGTTATCGTAAACAACGATATATCATTATTTAACATTCAAAGAGTTAATATCACGGAACGGCTGTTACACAATTAAGGACGGTACCATCCCAGTAAAAATATACGTGTGGTGAGCCTATTTTTAAAGTAATTATATTATATTATTGTAAACAATGATAGCTTACATGTAATCAAGGTCGAATAATAAATGATTTTATAACGCATGCGCAGACCGCAATGAGATAACATAATTAAGCCCTCTTTTTTATATCATTTAAATTCACTTCCTAGCAAATCGTTCACCGTAAATTAATTTGTAACAAAAAATTCATTGTTAATTTTTATAAAACATAGTATTAGTGTTTTTATGTAACTGAATTCGTGATTAAAATATCGCTTTGTAAATTATTCGCATATAAAAACTTGTATGTGATTCAGGGCTGGATGGAAGTTTTACGGGGCCCAAGAAATTATTTTGGCATTTTTTTTTATTAAATATTGCTACATTCCTATATGAGCCATAATACAAAATAAATTATACTTAATTTAACACACTCTTTTTGTAAAACCGTAAGACTTATATCAATTTCTATTTTCGCTTGCCAAAACAGCACGATGTTATCAGTGCTGTTATAAATAGCATAGCTTTTTTATTAGCAGTAAACTCGTTGGATACTTAATATACGTAAGCATTAAAAAAATGCGTCAAATAATCTAAATTCTTAGTTGAAATGTCAATAGTGTATATTTGAAGGTTTTGAGAATAATGACGGTGGTCTCCATATTTTATCAAAAATGAGTTAGAAATGTCATCGAGTTGAGCTAAAAATTACATATGTAGTAAGATAGTTAAAAAAAAGTTCTTAGGTTCGGGGCACGATGTCGCGACAGAGCGACGGGGACAAAACCACGGAAATAGAGATGTAAAATAACTATACATGTGTGATTGGGCAAGTGAGCGAGTTGTGACTGACGCGCTGCCAAACTTGCTCACTTCCTCACTCACCTATTTATATCTATTTTGCATCTCTGTTACGGTCGCTTTGCTATCCTCCCCGTGGCCTAAGGCCGGAGCTACAATAGATGTGATAGAATTGTTGTGACTTCAGCGTGTTGTCGCGCTGCCAAAGTTGTTCACTTAATCACTCACCTATTTATAGCTATATTGCATCTCTGCTGCCGACGCTCTGCTATCGTAGCTCCGGCCTAACGTGTGCATTTTTAAGAATTAAAATATGATTTGAAAAAAATGTCGGCAGTTATTTAGCAAAACAATCAACGCCCTATATTATCGACAGCTTAATCTGCAAAAAAGCCGACTCCATTTGTGTAATTAAGTGGCAACAAAAAACTTTGATGAGTGTGTATGTTATTGAATGGATTTGGCTAGCGTGTGCGGGTGCTTTAATATGTTTGATGTTTTTGTGCTTTCTTTGAGCGAGATTAAAGTTGAATAAAATGGCATCAAAATCGCTTTTGATGGGTGGAGTTAGCTGGTTTGCAGATTAAGCAATCGATAAGATGTTTTATAGAGTAATCGGACGAGATATGCATAACAGTGAGTGTGTAAAAAACAAAAACTGCATTTTTTTATAGTTAAAAAGGATATGATACTATTTCAAAAACTATGTAAAGTTTACTAAAAAATACTAAAAAAACATTCAACGTAAGTTTTTTACAGAAGTTACGTTGACCGTTTTTATTGATTGTCATTTTAGGATTGCAAAAACTGCCGTTTTTGTTTCCATGGACGTTATTTGTAATATTCGAAAATCATTTTCATATCCGTTAGTGAATCATAATTGTATTCAATGAGTCATGGAAATGCAACATTATAATTCGAGATGACTCTTGTATAACAAAATGTGATGTAAATTATTAGGTAAGCATCTACTCCAAGCTAAATCATGCCTTCATTTAATCTCTTTAGCATTAGCAAATACTTATTGCACAGTATATAATGGCCATTTTTATTATTTGCAGTTGTATGTTGTAATTCGGTTGGTAAATGTTGGCTGTTTCGCATTAGTTGACAAGAATAGAGTTCTGAATTGTTTGGTAAAAATTTAAAACAAGAACATTTTGTTAAATAATTTAAAAGTTACGTAATCGGTGATCCAAAGTATTCTAAGATTTCAATTTTGCCCCCAATTTTTCTCCGCGAAATTTTCACAATTTTTAAAAGGATTTTTTTATTATTTCTACGCGTTGTTTGATTCTTTACCTTTCCATAATCTCAATGTTTATAGTACCAAAACATCGACAGCCCACCTGCAGTCCAAGGACTGCCAATCCAAGCTGATGTTTATGCTACATGTTAGTTATCCCGCAGCGACAGTTATGTACTGTCAGTCTGGCCGAGAAGTATGGTCTGCCTAATGTGCTCTCCATTCACCCGCCCTGTTCTTACACCTTGTTTTAATTAGGCGTATTGCGGAGCTCTGATATTGAGAAGCAATTTAATTTATTTGACGGGAATGGCCCGGTAGTAAATATAAACTACCCAAGATTTACCTTGCCATGCAGTCAAGTGTATTGAAGTTAAAAAAAAAAAATGAGAGAAAAAAATATATCTTAAAAAAAAATGGAGATTTATTTGGTCAAGCAATTTATATGACGAAATCATCACGCTCGCCGTATGACGCCGCATTTTATTTAAAAACAATGAAATTCGCCTTTTTGGTAACCCGGAGATGGCTCGATGGGCTCAACCGACTTGAGTAACTCTTCCCGCTCCGTACACATTCTTGGACATTGTGTGGCCTGCCCAAACCCTAACAATCAGTCTTGGATTGGCAGTACTCGCATTGCAGATGGACTGTAGGTGTATAGGTAACAATAATTTTTTTTATACCATGTCCACTCCCAACGTATGCCCTCCCAGAATATGGATCTACAAAGTGTGAAGATATTCACTGCGAAAGGGTAGTATATGGAACTATGCAATGTGAAGACGTCTTGACAGATTATCTTTCACGGGAATTTTTTGTCAGACAATTACTCAACCCAATGTACTATTAACAATACTATTGACAGCAAAAAAAATGCCTATTCTAGTATTTTCGCAAAAAATGGCAGCAAAATTAAAATCTTAGATCATTTTGAAACATTTTTTGTAACTATGATATAAACATCACCATTGCACTCCGCATTGGCATGACCCACATAGCAAGTAAGTTCTGCATTTAGGAATAAAACGAAACGGATGTTCTCGATTTGTTAAGGAGGTACATACTAAGATATAGTTGTTGTTGTCTAGATTTTAGACAACGGTGTAAGAATGGCAAATACGATTTGAATGTAGTAAAATAAAATAAAAAATAATCAAACTTTTGTCCGTGTTGGTAACTTTGTATAATATATTACAATAGATATCTTCGTATTTGTTGATTGTTGCTGACACAATAGACACCTAAGACAAGTTGGAAGAATATTTAATCAAAATATAGAACTGGTGTAAAACATTTTGTTTTTTAAACTTTTTACTTCGAATAAATTGATTTTTATGTCACATGATTTTTACGTGACGTCAAAAATGGCCAAATTTGTTGATCGAGATTATTATTTGGCATTCCTGTTCTAATGCATCGAACACTTGACCAATAATAAAAGGTAATAATTATATTACAATACACAATATTCAATCATAGACACAAAAGGTTTTTGTCAATCAACGATTTTGATTTATCTTAAACACTATAATGAAAAATTTACTTACTCTGGGAAGTTTCGAAGTTTGTATATGCATTCCTCCAACATCGATAACATTTTCATTTTTGGGATAAACTCCATGTATAGGATAATACGCATTGACTAGTAGTAGGCTTGTATTTTTTGCGATAGCTTTAAGTGGAGGCATTGAATTTCCAAAGTACTTCCTTAGAAGCTTCTGTTGAGGTATTTGAACATTAATACTGTGTAGGATTTTCAAAATAAAATTAAAAAACGTATTTTCAGCTCTTTGTAACAAATTCATATTCGAAGTGTACATAGCAAAAACTCCAGGTATATATGATGGATTATCAATAGCCGCCATTCTTCCGTAGTTCCATGGAAATATTCTCTGGGCTGTCAAAGCTACATGTGGAGCTTTAAATTTATGAACAAACCCCATAGCACAATCTCCAGTGAATTGTTCAGTAATAATTAAATCATATTCTTCATCACTTTCATATAAACCTTGTATAGAAGGCCATTCAAGAAATCTACGACAATTATGTACACTGTTTCTATATATGAACATCGTTCGTTCAAAGAAATGGTATCTGCCAAATAAAGTCACCATGTATTCGTTATCTGCCATGTCGATGATATCTCGTCTAATCGGAATGGATCCAGTGAGGCTGATTTCATGGTAATATTTTGGAGGATCATGAAGAGGGAAATGAGTGACTACTGTCAGATTATGCCCTCTTTCTGCCAAGGTTCTTAGAATTGGTTCAAAAAACAAATGATGACTCTTGTAAGGATGTGGGAAAATACCCAGTATTTTATATGATGAAACAACACATAATATCGATAAAAACACTGGAATGTTAATACACTTCATATTAAACTCTTTAAAAAAATTGTTGAACTATTATAACAAGTTAATTTTTCTCTCACTTTTTATTGCGAAACTTTATTGAGATAAAATTTGACACGCGCTGTCACATACTATGGTCACTTTTACGTTTTAAACTTATATTTTTGTTAGTTATTCTGTTATCATAATATGCTTCTGATTAGTAGTATGCCATGGCAATTCTATTAAGCAAAGTCAAATGCATTAAATATATTTCTAAGCAACCTCCAAGATTTGTATCATTGTGGTACTTAAAGATATGTCTATATGAACCCATATTACTATAATATTTACTTTTGATAAAATTTTGTAGTATAATATTAAACAATAAGGAAAACATTTTGTAATATTGTATTTTTTATACGAATCATATTATTATTTAGGATAGTAGAAAAACTGTAGTAAAATTAACTACTAACAATATTATAATGTCTCAGTAGCCTAAAGGTGAACGTATACCATTCAGAGCTCAAGATTTCAGGTGATTCACATAGGTACTATTCTTTTAAAAAATCCTATGATAGAGGATTAGATACTCAATGAGCTTAGAAATTCGATGACATTCAATATTGTCGTGGGAAAGTCTGTCCATACATATTTTTGTATTGGGGAGGTCTGCTTACATACATAATTTCTGAAGTGGACATTTTGTACATGGTAAATTATAGAAAGGTATATCAAATAAAAAGAAATTCTGACCATGTTCAAGTATGGATAAAGAAGCTGTTTGTAAATATTCAATTTAAATTGTTACGTCAGATCCAGCACAGTGGCTTAATCTGCAAGTAGACGTAGAAAGACGATAATGACAGAAATTCTTCGATCTATATGTATTACTCGTGAAAGAAGAACACATAAGAAAAGTCTTTATGAAAAACTTTCATGTTCGTTAATGTATGCGTACTCTGTATAGTGATTCGTGGTGGCTAGTGAACTAGAAATATTTTCCTGAAATATGTTCGTATTTAGATGTAACTTAATGTAACTCTATCGCTCTAAGATTGTTCGAGCATGTATAAATACACGAACATCTACGTATCTGCATTAATTAACGCTTGAGACGAAAGGTTTCGCTGTATATTTTGAACATTCGTATTTATATTATAAGAATTGAATTGAATTAATTATAAACGCTAAGAATCAAGAAGAGTTTGATTTATCTCCATTCTATACATTCATTGCACTTCGACTTCTATCTGCTTCAAGATAAAAAAATCTTATCAAGAGAACCCTACTTATGTATAAAATCTGTTGTCTTGGAGACCACGATTAATATCAATCAGATAAAGTGGACTTTTATACTTTTTAATACCTTCGCAGAGTCCACTATACTCATTTGTTTATGTTTTTGTCCTGCATGTCAGTGGTCTTATCATAGTATTTTATTAAAGAAATGGCGCTTTCATTAATACACGTGAGTACCTGCTTGAGGTTTACAATTTTATGGTAAATTTCAACTCTTTATTGTATATACATGTTATTATAAATTAAAAAATGCCCATCAGAAAATAAATTGATGAAAAATCACAATTTTTTATTTCGTTTTAAAAATGAATTACACAGAAAGTGTTTAAATTTATCGCTTTAAAAGGTTTATATTTATTGAAATTGTTATCTTAACCCAATATTAGAATTTAAAAGTGAACAATTTAGGTAATAGTAAAGTTCATTTGGTGATGAAATATTTGTTTGTATTTTGAAATAATGATAACAAAGTAATGAATATTATACTTATGTTTTATGATACATATATTATATAGGTTATATATGCGACATACATGGTCACACAAAAATACTTGTATAAGCATGCTTGAGCGTATGCAGCCGACTTTAAAGCTAAGGCGTAGATATCTCACCCATCGATAAATATATGATTGTCTATTTATTTAATATAATATTTATAATGTAAGCAGAGCATTGGAATTCTATATTACACGAATTTGATGCATTTTTGTTTTAAATTCAACGATTAAAAACAGTTTCGTGCTGATACAAAACAATAAATGTTCGTGGATCATCCATGATGTTCATTCAACTCTATTCATTAAACAATAATATTTTCAAAGTATTGTATGAAACGATCTGAAAAAGACTCTGCTTCTGAAACATTTAATTTTTTCGGCACAATTAATTTATATACATACAGGGGAACACAAACTGTTCTATCAAAAA
>JAGVSQ010008688.1:0-14188 GCA_022683975.1 Rhyacophila evoluta | reverse complement strand
TCTCTGGCGTACAGGGCAAGATCATATACATCGCGACTGGCAGTTAAAGAGTTAACAATATCATATTGCCAGATGAAGCCGTATTTTTATTTAAAAACAATATTGACATTCTTACATTGACCATATGCACGCTAACTAGGCTGAGCATAGACGTTCTCGAGTACTTTGACCTCTTCAATGTCAGAGGCTGATTAGAAGCAGTTACAAAGGTCATTCATTCCTTGGACCACTTCAGAACTGTATATTGTTATTTTTTTTACTATCTATAATCCGTTTCACTATTGCCATTTATAAAATGACTTCATAAAAAAGTATAAATATTATGTTTTAATCTTGTCGTGCCATGTCAGAATCGACAAGATATATTTTTTTATTTCCTTACTTGTTAATACGGACAGTACGTTGATAGTTATTAGTACGATTATTATTTACCAATTGGTATTTATTTAATCTCTTCCGTTGCTGTCAAACGGGTCTCAAGGTTGTACACAAATGACAGCAGTGACAATATGACCTACGTGTTTTTCGTCTATGTTAATTTAAAAACAGTACACCGATTGCTCTATTTTAACATTCCCGCAACGTGTTTCCCCGGTAGTGTAGAGCAGCGATCCTCAACCGGGAGCCATAGAGACCTTCAGAGGAGGTACAAACTTCTTTTTACTACACAAATTACTTTTTAGGGAGGCACAGACAATATACATTCTTCTTCTTCTTCTTCCATATCATCTCCATAAGTGGAGAATATGGACACCACGTGCCGCTTCAAAAAATTCCTGTCACCCGCTAGTTTTCTTGCGACCTCCCAGGTCGTACCTGCATTCCGTAACTTCGAAGAATAGGCTGGTCAGATTCAGACTCTCTTGAGGCATCCGCAGTATGTGCAGCTTCACTTTGTGAGTTGCTGTATCTCATATTTAAAATTTGATTGATTGTGTGTTATTTATTAGGTACCCTACAAAATAAAATAGTGTGTTAAATTTCAGAATTTTAGAGTTTAATCGCAGGAAAAGTTTAGGAAACCCTACACTAGACAATGCTTTGTTATAAAATAATATAAAATTACTAAGCAAATTTTTATTGAATTTCTAATTTATATGCATAGTGCATGTGCATCTATCGTACAGAAGACATGCATAACCGTGAGACCGCATATGGTAGGAAGTGGAATTTATGTTATGTAAACATTAATAAAACATAAAACTTTGAGGTTTTTTGCTTCCATGCATTTCCTGCAGGCCCATCGAAATGTACTAGGAACAAAAAATCCCACACGTGTCCCTTTATCTGACATCATTATCAAAGCGAGCAAACTGTACGTGTCGCCCGAGTGGTAAACGTATATTTTGTTTTAGAGACACTCGTGTGAAAGACATTTTAAAGTTTAGAAGAAAAAAAAAACATTTCCGATGCGACACATCGCACGGTACGTCAATATGATTTGAGACTTCCTTCTTGCAAAATAACTACGACGTAATGTTTACCTGAAAAGCAAGCTAAGATAACACTGACACTGTGAATATTTCGATGTGTCATTTTCAAGTGTATCTCTTTCCTGAAAGTGCAATATTGTTTTTTGAATCTTGCAAAAATAATATTAAATGTGTCGTTTATGTTTCTTTCTACATACATTTTTTAAAGCCTACCAATCGTCTTGTCTCCCAGCAGGCCTCTTTTCTGCCTCTCTCAGTTCATGCCACAATTCCTTGATTCTGTGTAAACTATCCTGTAGATCAGCCGTGTCCAAATGGTGCCCCGCAGGCCACGAACGGCCCTTTCGAGGTTTCTAACTCTATCAATTTTGCATTTTGCCATTGATGAAATAAAAAAATAAATGCAAATTATTTAAATACTACATGGATTTATGATATGTAGAAGTCATGACAATTGTATAATATACGAAAGATTATTTAAATTCCTGTTCATAAAACTACATATAATATCAAATAAATCAGTCCTATGCGTTCAAATTTGTTCTCAGGTGTTTCTTTGATTCTAAAATGGGAGCGTCCACGCGTAGTGATGTCATACACATTCTTAAAAATCTGGAATAACTTTTCAGCTTATTTTGTTTGTTACTTTGAAATAGAAAAGCATTGTTTACAAATCGGCATATCCATTCGATTGCTTTTTATTATATTAGTAAAATTGATAGCAGTGAAAGATTAAAAAGCTTAAAACGTGTGTGCATACAAAATATACTCACCAATGAAAGGGTTAAGATACAAGTTTTTAATGTTTACATACAATGGTGTCATTAAATTACTCTCGATTCAATGTGGTTTATCTCATAGTTTTATATCAGTAGGTGGTCAGAATCCATTGATGGTCACGTATTGATTTTACTTGCTGCTGGTAAGATATTTGATTTGCCATTCTGTGCAGTGAATTAATAGTCTAATCCAGTATTTTGTAATCATATACGCCATCAGAATATGTTATGCTTCAGTCTTTATAGCGTACCCGCCTTAGTATATAAACTTCTCACAGTAATTTTAATATTATATAATATGAAAAAAAAAATCTTCCCGGTAGCATTGAGGTAGGCATGCACGGATAGCAATCCGGGGAATGCAGGTTCCATTCCCACATCTGTCAGATTTTTAAGAATCCAAAAATGCAGGACTGCACGCCCACTGAGTTGAGCAATTGTCTGACAATTCTTACTAGCGATAATGTCTCCCCAGTTAGCATAATTGGTAGCGTGCGTGCCTAGTAACCCAGGGAATGCGGGCTTGATTCTCCATCTGTCGGATTTTAAAAATCCAAAAATGCAGGACTGGACGGCCACTGGGTTGAGCAATTGCTCGACAAAGAGTTTTCGTGAAAAATAATCTGTCAAGACGTCTTCACATTCCATATACTCCACTATCGGAGTGAATATCTTCGACCTGTGTAGATCCATATGCTCCGCCTTGGCAGCGAACATGGTATATAAAAAATATGAGTTATACAAAATGTTACACGATCGCACCAAAATAACCAAGAATTCTAATACAGTTCAATTTATTTGGATGCGTTCGATTATTTGTTTCGTTCTTCGTTGTTTGCGTTTGGGTGATATATAATTAGAAATGTATTAATAATGGTGAGTATAAAAGAAAACGATTTTAAAGAAATAAAGGTCATTTAGTATAGTCAATAACGGACTTTTTGCTTTCCCCTCCACCACCCGCCACGCTCTCCATCATCCCAAGTCGTGTCGGTATCCTTTAAACACCGATGGTTATATCATATCGACTTTTTGAATTTTCCCTTCCACCACCCGCCACATATCCACACCCGTTATGCGGGCGTATACCGTGGCGTAACGAATGTGAGGCGCTCTTCATAAGTGTCCCAGGAGCAGCTTCCCAAGACCTTGGTTGGCGTGCACTAGAGTGTGCGTTATTCTTATTCTAATTAATCAAACCCTGTTAATATCTAGCCTTGTCGAGAAAAGACCTTCTCGTTCGCCGTACGATTGCTTGTAAATTGTTTTTATTGATTGATTGTATCTATGCAACATTGTCATGGAGAAAATTATTTAAGATTTTGGAATAAAACGTTTTGGCATTATATCTAAATAAATTCAGCTGATAGCCCATGTAAATTCTAGATATTATTATTAGCTTTAAGCAACTATTCTAATTGCATAGTACATTAGCAGTTGAAGACAGAATGTTGCTAAAGGTTGACATGATAGAAGAATATCAATTTAAATTCTTACACCGTTATATAATAATTTTTCACTTAATTTATACTATTTCATGCTATAGATTTACCAGTCATTCAATTCATAAAATCACCGTAGATTAACACTTGGCTTCTCATATTATTTTTTTTTACAGTTGCGAGTTTGATTCCAAATATAGCAATATGAAAACTTTAATTGGAATATCCAGTAGCCCAATATTAAATTTGATTTAATTTGGTTTAATAGTTCTGATGTTTGTTGACAGATGGATCACTTTTCCTCGTATTCTGGAGTGCAATATTCACCACTCGATATGGCTGAGTACATCTTTTGGACAGGCGATGAAAAAGGTGTAACTTTGGCCATAGAGGAGTTCCTTCAAGATGGCTTGGTAAATACTCTTATTTCATTTATAACATATAGAAGACAATTAAAATATATAATACTTTAAAATATACACTTTGAGAGTTAGTAAATTTTTTAACAAGTAACCCAGCATCTCCAATATCATTATAAAACATCTACGAGTATAGTCAATTGGGTTCCATATGAAGTCAGTTGTGCTTAATAAAGATGTTTTAAATAAGAAAATGTGAAAGAGACAGATATTTTAAGATTCAGGGCGGCACTACTGAAACATTTTACTATAATTCACAAACTATAGAGTATAGACCATAGATATTAAAAATCCTACATTATAATGATAGAAAGATCTTTTTTCGTGTCATATTAAATTAATTCTTTTTTCTGTATACTGTGAAAATTATTTTTAGATGACAAGAGAAGAAGCAATAGCATTCCTCCAAGAAATCAAATACAATATTGATTATCTGCAAACTCATTATGCTCAGCAGAGACTAAAGATTGCCAATGACGATAGACTCCAACAAGAAAAACAACTTCAGGATAATATACAGTTACAACTAAGCAAGGTTAGTAATTAATTTGTTAATTCATCTGGTTACATGACGCAAAGGGGTGGTAGCTCAAATTATCAATAGGAAAGGGCAATAGATCCTCTACATATTGATCTAAAATAATAATATAGTGTTGTTGTGCTCATGAAGCTGTGGTGTGAACATTAACATACAACGCTGCAATACATGCCTGGCAAAAGCGGTGGAGCGTCTCCACTAAGGGCAGACAGAAGCATTTATTTTTCCCAAGCCTAAATTGGCGCATGGAGATAGCCAAATTGACTCCAGACCATTGGACCTCTCAGATCTTAACCGGTTATGGTGGTTTTGCCTCGAAACTCTGTCAGCTTGGCCTTATAGAATCTCCTACTTGCTCTTCTGTGGCAAAATGCAGGATGCCAATCACATCCTCTGGGAGTGTCCCCATATGTCGGTTGAAAGGGAAAAGCTTCTCAAGTCGCTTCGACCATTTGTTGGATTGGTCGGCCACTGCGACTTGGTTTCTACAATGCATAATTTTGTAGCTTTAAAAAAATGCAAAATCATACGGCGAACATGAAGTCTCTCCTCAACAAGGCTAAATATTAACAGGACATAACCTTAAATCGCGCACATTCTAATATACACCAATCAAAGTCTTGGGAAGCTGCTCCTGGGACACTTCCGGCACTTTGAAGAACGCTTCAAATTCGTTACGCCGCCCTATAACAAGTATAGAGACGTGGCGGGGAAAGCAAGTATTGTTGTAATAACAATATAAAAAGTGGTAGAAAATTTGTTGCAGTTGGTAAAGGTGTACAAAGTTTTGAAATTAAAATTTACTATTTTAGAAAAATTATTATATGAATCTAAATCTAAACAATTTCAAGAATTCATACAACACACTACTTAATTAGTATTAGTATGTATAATTTTAACTGGCTTTAATGGAGTGAAACTATAATTTACGATAACCTATTACTTAGTGTTACTTACTTTATCACCCAGCATGGAGCAATGGAGTTCTGGAAATTTTGTTGTAGCATTATGTTTTTATTATTGTTTATTCTTTTCATAATGCTTTATTATTCGCGAAAATAGTGAGATGTGACAATTTCATTTACAGAATTTGAACAACCTTCCATCAAGCTTTGATAATCAAAGAATACCATCAGCCATCGGCAAATTCAATCATGAAAATATGCTAAAAGCCATCACATCAGGAGCATTTGAAAGAAATAACAACCTAGGATTGCCATCCAGTCTACCGCAGTTGCCATTCAGCCTTCCAGATTTGAGACAAAACATTTATAAGAAGAGTATTCAAGATAACCTAGTGCAGAGCAGTTTGAAATACGCATCAAACAGCAGTAAGTATAAAAAATATAGAAATAGAAAACTCCATCCAATATTAAATTTTTCTTGTTTGAAATTGAAATCTGATAAATGATTTCAATAAAAGAGCAGCAAATTATTATGTATCTTTTAAAATTTTGTTGGCAACAATTGTTATTTTTTTAACGCTTTTATTAGAGTTAAGAATTATTCAATAAAAATATTTTCTTATGGTATTATATATTTTTTGTTAATGACATAAATCTATAGGAAATATTAAAGATTTAGGGTGATGGATATATGCATGTTTTTATCCAATGTTCGATCACAAATGTTTTAATTAAATCCACAAATAATACAGTAGAAAAACTATTTTAAAAGTCATAATTAAATGGCAAGTTGAATAAAAAACAAACAGTCTAAATATTTGTCTTAAAGCTGGTTCCAGTTCTATAGTTGTTGGTTAACACTAATAATGATAGTTTTAAATGTAATCAATGGTATGCTGTAATGGTGCTGCATGATAATACAATAATGTCACTCACGTTTTATAGAGAAGTACTTTTTCCATGAACATTTATAAGAATCAATATGTCATGTGAAGGGAAAGTGAGAATGCTGCTAATCAACAATAAATAAGTTGAATAAATATGGTTTCTTGTAATTTCCAGTGCCCTCAGAACCTTACGACAGAGAATCTACACCAGCTATATCTGAAGAAGACTATGAAGAACTCTTGGAAAGACTGCGAGTAGCAGATTTTCTTTACACTGAATACTCTTTGGAAGAAGTTATATATCAACTTGCAAAGGTATGACATAATCTGATTTGTTTTGGTGTGAATAAAATTATGAGTATCTTACAAACAAGGAGCACTTACTCCCTCACACGTTGACTGCCACGGAAGTTTTGACGATTCCGGTCTGAGGAGCCAATTTGATTTAATCATATTGTTTTATTAAAATTTTAATAATACTACATAGTAGTAATCGAAAAGCTTAAAATATAAAGCTTTTTATAATTGTATTTTCTGTTCATTTAAGTCAAACCTGATTTTTTATTTTCTTTCCTGAGGCTATCTATTCATATTTACACTGTTATGCCACAAATTTCTTCGTAACTGTACAAATATGGCAAGTAATGAAGGGACGAGATAACTCTTAGTAGGCATCCTGGGCAAGTAAACAACCTACAAGATATCTCGTGGTTGGCAGTCAACGTGTTAATAGAGGCGAAATATGTTTTTATTTACCTTAACACTATATATAATATGTATATGCAAATTAACTTAATCACAGTAATTAAATGTGAGTTTTCTTTGAAGCTATTAACTAATTTATGAAAAACAATTTGTTAATAAAGTTTTACCCTATATTACAGAATAATAGGAAAGTTAATATACAGTTTAAGTTTATCATTTTTTATTTGATTATATGGTGTAAACAGGCTTCTTTACTTATATTTTGATTAAATAATATTAAATAAATGTATATTGTAAAACTGTACATACCAAAAATATTTTTACAATGAGGAAAGAGAATGGTTATTTTTGCTATGATATAGTATTTAAATAATCTTTTTAGGTAATGTTCACACAGTCTTTAGCTCGTGGATCATCAGAAGCGCAGTTGGCTTTGCAGAAATTTACCAACTTCTTAGAGTCAGAAGCTGAGCAAGGACGCATATCCAGAGCCTTGGAGAAGAAAGTTTTGGGTAAATATCAATTCATAAACTTTCCTTAATGCCCAATATTGCCATCCAATTTTCATTGAAATTGATTAAGTAGATTATTATCAATTCGCAGTGGCAGATTTACCAATAGACGCACCAGGATCATGCCTGGGGCCTCACAATTGAAGAGACCTCCAAATTGTCTCATTACATATTGCCGGACTAAGGTATAAATTTTTAAGATAAAGCGTGAGACAAAAAAAGTTCTCACGACAAAAACCTGGAAGAATCTACAAAAGTAGAAACAGATGACACATAAAAACCTAATAGTTGGTATCGGGTACAAAAAAAGAACTGCTACCTAAGATTGCTTAGAAGTACCGGTTCCGTACATTACTACTAAATATTCAACAAAAGTGAGATCTAAAAAAAAATCAAAAACGATTGCGCCTAGGGCATAGGGGCCTCATAATTGAATTGCACCTGGGGCTTAAAAATAAAATATACTGTAATTTTATGACAAACTAGCGTAGCTTTAATATAATCGTAAATTTTTTTGATAAGAATATTTCAAGTGTACCCTTTAAAGGGTCTTGACTTTATTTGGACTACCCACCATACAATTTATTATAAAGTTGAACCAACACAAACCGATGGTGGTAGGCCGTGAATTTTATAATTATTTTTCAACTGCCATGCGAAGCTTTTAGTTAAATCTCTGTAAAATCGTTAATATCAATAAACTGTTACACCATATTTTACTGTTATACCACACCGTATTTATTTAGAACTCCAATAGGTGTCTCTATATGTTCCATATTTTAGATTATTCAAATTCGTACAGGAAATTGTCGAGAAACACACATAAACTTGAGCGAATATATTCGCTCATTTTGTATGGCCGGCCCAGGCACAGAAACAGAGAGCAAGATAACTCGCTTAAGGCACCTATCCGGTTAATATTATTATATAGAGTGGCAGGTATGTTTCCGACACACAAATTTGTATTGTGCTATGATTATTTTCTTAGATGTACTGATTGAATCACTGACCGATACATTAACTGAACACCCAGAGCTTGTTTCTGCTGCACGAGTCGGGCTTGGTGGAGGTGTGTCCTTACCTCCAGGCAACAAGTAAGCGATAAGTTTATTAAAATTTATTATAGGCCACGGCAGTTTTGCCGCTAAGCTGTCTTAGTTGGGTCTTGTTAAGCAGCCGACATGTCCTTGTGGCTATCCAGAACAGGGTGCTAATCACATCCTGTGGGATATCCAAGAATGTGTGCAGAATGGAAAATGTTACTTAAGTTGATCCAAGCAACTGTTGGACCCATCGGGCCACTCGACTTGGTTGGCACGAGGGCAAATTTCATTGCTTTTATAAAGTTTGCTGCATCATATGACAAGCGTGATCTCTTCAAATAATTGCTTGACTAAATAAGTCTCTGTTTTGTATTCTATTTATTTTATTAATTTCAGCACATTTGAGTACTTGGCAACCTAAGTCTTGGGTAATTTATATTTACTCCCGGGAAATTCTTGTTGAATAAAGTAAATCGCTTCTCGATATCAGAACATCAAGATGCGCCTAATTAAGAGCAGGTTTAAGGACGGAGCGGGTGGATGGAGGGCACATTTTTTAGGTAGTTGTTAACATATTCTTCAGCACAG
The DNA here is from genome assembly GCA_022683975.1 of Rhyacophila evoluta. Classification (NCBI taxonomy): domain Eukaryota; kingdom Metazoa; phylum Arthropoda; class Insecta; order Trichoptera; family Rhyacophilidae; genus Rhyacophila; species Rhyacophila evoluta. Next base: position 4,937 of record JAGVSQ010008688.1, on the reverse strand, counting down.
TTGAGTGTGTGGCAACTTCTGGGACATTTCTGTTGAAAAAAGTAGATCCCTTTATGATATCAGAGTATCGATTGATGGTCCCAAACCACATTTCTCATCACGATCCGACCTAAGTTTATAGAATTGAAACAAAATGTATAATATTGTATCACTGAATAAGACAATTTTTTTATCTATTATAGAATGCTTCGGCAGCTTCTAGAATTGGGGCCGACAGATCACGCTGTAACTAAGGCTGGCATCATGGCAGCTTATAAAGAGGAAGTTGGAAAAACCAAGAGTGCGCCAAACAAAGTGAATAAATATTAAAATAGCCCAATTTTACGAATTCCAACTAAAATTAAAGTAGAATCCAGTATTCGATTCACATTTTTTATTAGGTCAAATCCTAATATATTTTTTTGATCGAGTACATTCTAAACTTGGACCATATATACTTATCCTGACAGATTTTTTTTCCTTAAGAATCTGCTAGCCAATTACTTACCAATAAATCTGTACATACAACTAGTTGATCACCATGGATTTTCGCAAATTATGTTTTACAGTGAAAAGATGTTAATGTTATTTAAAAATTGTAATGTTGAGTACTGCATTTTCTCTAATTGCATGCATGGCAGTATTAAATAAAAAATCTTGGACAATGATTGTTTTTTTTGCAGTTTAACCAACAAGCACCTTGGGCCAAGTCCAGAGAGCATTCAGTTGGTGAGAATCAATCCGGCCCACTAACGATGCAACCTCTGAAGCGTTTCAAGATGTCCGCTTAGAATCATTTATTTATAAATTATTACTGAATATTAATAATTCATGTCAACTAGAACATAATACTATGTATTCATTGTCTTTTGATTAAATTTATAATTGCATGATCTGTGCTACAAATAATGTTATTAGAATTCTCTTTGTTTGAGGACCAACGTGGAGAATTTATTTATAAATTGAAGTGTGTTAAAAAGAAATCCTTTATAGAATAGATCCATAAACGCGCACACTCAATTACCATAGAAATAGTAATATTATATCCATGATAGTGTAAAAGCATTTGTAACTCAGTTTAGTCCTTACCTATATTTACCCATATAAACTGTCTGTCTAAAATTCTGAAAGTCTGATGAAGTGTACATAAATGAATAGATGAATTTAAATTTTAAGGCAGAGGTATAAATTATTATCTGTGTAGTGTTGAAAAATCAGAATCATTATATTTATGTTATGAGATACAGTATTTGTAATAATTATACACATATTTCTTATAAGATGTTTATTATTCTTATAAAATAAAAATAATGAGTTTTCATTCAATTACTCTGCAAATGTACAAAAAAGTTATATTGAAAGAAACTAATGAAAGCGATAAGTATAACATGTAATTGACACAAAAAAACAATGTATCGTACTAAGATAAACTACTGATAGTAGGAAAGGGATTCTGTTTGCTTACGACAACTTTTCTGTGTTGAAAAGAAATGTATCCTTTTATTTTACCATCATAAATGAGATTGGCTACAATGCATTGTGTTTCATCTAAGTCTACATCCAACTGTCCCGTAAATTCCAGCGCTGCTTTAAGAGAACTCACTGGAATCTGATGGGTGTTACCAAGTAGCCAGTATACTTTCCTGAAGAGGTTCCTGTAGGCAAGTATTTTAATTTTTTCGACGATCAAATATATCCCAGCCTTAATGAAGAATGATTCATGTCTCTCCATGACCTCATCAATCTTTTTAAGATTTCCTTGTCTGACAGCCACTACGAGCTCTTCAAATTGTAGAAGATCATACTTTTGTAAAACCCTTTTAGACGGCATAAACCCGAGTAACATTTTCACAGGTATTAAATAAATTAAAATCTGTCTTTTGTTTTTAAGACTTTTTTTATGGCATTTTTCGAAAGCGTATGTTAAATATTCATCAGCAGATTTATAATTGGAGTCAAACATAGCTTTTCTGCCAACAAAGTATCGATATGTGATTTGCTGCGATAAGGAGAACTGATCTTTGAATGCAGATGATTCGATCGCTCTAATCAGTGGTTTGCACAAATGCAACTTATTTATGCGGAAATATACTTTGAACAATTGATTAACTAGAGTCAGCATGCCGAGTCTCTTTGTTTCCGTGTCGGCTGATCGATTGTCGGCAGCACAAACTCTGAAACAGCCCATAAGACATTCAGCAGCCTTTTCAAGAATACTACCTGGCGTTTGAGATGGACCTAGAATCAAATTAAAACAGTGATAAACATAGTTTGTAATATTGATTATTCATAAAAACGTGTCAAATATTCCATTATTTAAGTGGAATATCAATTATAGATTACAGACCAATGTGTTATTTAATATAGTTATTTTTTACAAGTTGCTCAGGCCAAAGTTACTCAACGATCATATTTTTACATGATATCACAGCACATGTTAACTATGTACAAAGGAATCACTCAATAGTAAATTAATTATATTAGCAAAAACCAACATAATAATAAATACTTTGTAATAGTACTTGGTATTTTTCAGCGGGGTTCCAACAAACCGCATAATGTACAATCGATATATTATATTTCTGACATTCATGATCTAAGTGCAAAAATGATTGATAATAAAAATTCATCATGATAATGGAGGACAGCTGAAATAGCTATGGATAAAATTTTGATGTTGATAATCAAGAGTAAAGTTACAATTCAATGTTGTTGAGCACTTAAGATTTATAAAGTAAATGCTAGCTACATTAATAATATATTGCAGAGTTAATCCGTTATCATCTTTATTTATAGCATTCGTAGCTAATTGGTAAGTGCTGCTTTGTTTTCGGGATTGTAGGTGGTGAGTACGAATCTCTCAGATGCACAATGATTTTTTAAAAATCTTGATGCGTGTCTGTATCCAAAATAGGTTAAATGATTGGCTGACAATCAATCATTGAGAAAAACAGTCCATCATTATAAGTCTTCCTACTGTGGAGATTGATTCTGTAAGTTACTACTTTTGCCTCATATGAAATATCACAACATATCCAGTAATGGAATATGCATGCAATTTTTAAAGCGCAAATAACTATTTTATTTAAACTGGCTTAAAAGGAATTTAATACAGAACTGATGAAATATTAATCAAATAGAGGCGGGTATTTGATGAATATGTCAGAGGTATTTAGGCAACTATTAACAGGTAGCAAAGCAATTTGTCTCAGATAGATTTGAAAATAAATATTTAGGATGCACATATTCTGCCAAAGCTGATGTATATTATGGATTCATTGAACATACAGAAAAGGGAAATCTTACAACATTTAATAACCACATGCTTGCTCCATAACAAACAGATATGATTATAAAATGAGATCAATGATTCTCTCCTTCAAATTGCAAATACCAATATAACTCAAAATGTGTAATTCTTCCAATTTCAGATTGTTTATGGAATTTTTCTCTTTCTCTGTCTGCCATAACCGCTTCCTATGCGAAGCATACCATGACAACTCCAGGATATTCTGTCCACTACCACTTGCTTCGCATCCACCCAAATTATACTGGCAGCCTTTAATTTCACTGAGGATATTCTGTGGATTGTACCTGACAGTCTTCCAATATGTTGGAATCCCACCAGTTGGAAAAAAAAAGAAACAAGCAAGGTCCCTGCTGTCCAGAGGCATCCATAAAACATGGGCCAGTCAATTGCAGCGTTGTGCATGACTTCTAGTATGAGAAGGGGATGCCTCATCCGCTCCCTTATCTCAATGTTTCTATGGTTCTGAACTATGGAATTTAGTATGATATTGCTAGTGTGTAGAAACTATTATAATATATTGAATGAATTTACCAAGCCTTTTTTCTGATTGTTGAGCAACTAATCGTAAATCCAAACACACTGTATACATCAAAGGTAAGGTCCAATTCTCTTCTTTTTGTATTTGCAGTAATTTGGTTAGGGAAGTGATGCATGCACTTTGATACTTATATGCTTCACTAAAATCATTGTCATAGAGTGCCTGAAATATAAGAAATTTTATAAAACTAATATCCTAACAATTTTTACGTTCTTCTTTCTATCTTCCTACAGAATATTTCTGCTGATTGAGAAAGAGTATCATGTGTACGCTAAAATTAAGAGACTTTTTACTCAACAGTATATTCCTGCTTATATAAGCAAGAAGTGAATGTGAAAAATGTCAATACCCAAATTTTATATAATCCAAACCGTCTATTTTTAATCTACTTTAAGATATACACATTTTTATTCAAGAGATGGGTATATCGTGGCTGAGTGGTAGTTATTGAGTTGGTCGGAGAACTTTCGCAAAATTCACGGTTAAGTTGGTAGCTAGGAAATAACTCAAGAGATTTTGGTATAGTAAGGCAAGTTTGCAAATTTAGGATAAATAGTAATCAAATATTGTATAAAACTATATTCATTTGGTTAAATTGCAATTTAGTCTGAAAAGTACAGTTATTCACACAAGTTTCGCTATTTTCATGCTTAAGTTTCTAGCGATTTGGAAGTACTATGCACACATCACTTGCATAATTGATGCAAGAATTTCTTTAAAAATACATTTTGCCTTCCTGAAATATGAGAGGTTACTTTTTAAAAACACCCAAACCTAACCTCTAATTGAAAGATCTGTTGGTGATATTTAAATTAAACAACAATGAACAATTTTCGTCATGTTATGGTAATATTATCCAAGTGCTGTGGGAATTTAAGCATCCATCATGCTACTATGTGAAAATGGCGAAACTTGTGTGAGTGACTGTGTTTTAGAGACCAAAATGGGATTTGACATTCATTTTCACTAATTATTTAATTGTTTTCACTATGATACACCAATGTTATTTCTGACTAAAGTATTAAATTTTTAAAACTGCTACACAGGTGTAAGAAATATTTAATTAATTAATATTTTTGACTGATGGTGCTTGATGGAAATTGATTTTAA
>JAGVSQ010008687.1:2507-14192 GCA_022683975.1 Rhyacophila evoluta | reverse complement strand
ATCACATAATCATCGTTCAGCCTGAAGAGTGTGTATTAGATGTACGAAATTTTTACAAAATTACCAAAGTTACTGGGTTGATAATTGATTAAGTTAGATAGAACTACGTGTGTTCGTAGGTAAATGGAAGGAGAGAATGTGAGACAGAGCAACGGGAAAGATTTAGAGATATTTTTATTCAGCTATGGCTTCATCAAACCTGGCTGATGATGGTAATGATGAATGATTAATCAATATATAAAAATGCTTCTTAATATAATATTGTTAAGTGTGCTTACTTAAGATTTATTTATTATATTTTTAAATGGATGCACGATTTTGTTAAAGTAAGCAAAAATCTTTTATTGAAATAACAAATTTGTAGTGAATGATTTCTTTTGTATTTTTATTTCTATTAACTATAAATACTACGTTCATAAATACCCTGTAGTTCTCATGTCCCTACATTTTACAAATTAATTAAGTATTTAAAATATGTTACAATTTAAAAATGGGGTGGTAACATCATTATTGAACGAGACGACGTTTTGTATTTTTTTATACATAAACTATGAAGCTTTTGTTAAAATATACGTAGATATAATTAAAAATAATTTTTATATTTTATCTATAAAGCCAACCAATAATAATGGTGTGGAAAAAAGACGAATTTATTGTTGGATGTATCGTGTATTCAGAAAATACTGCACAATATACTGATGAAAGTGAATAAATGTATAGATTATTATGGTGGTTTTGTAAATTGGACTGCTTAGTTATTCACAAAGTGAAGTTAGAATGCAACAAACCGCTGATGCACTTCATTTTTAAGCCCTTTACATCAGAGTTTCTTCTGTAAGTCTAATTTAATAAGCAAAGATGTCATCTGTATTCTTAGTATGCAAAATTTAGAGAACTCCAACAGGAATAATAATTAAATGCTAGTTATAACGTTGACTTCATATTGGTAAAGGTAAAATTTTGTTTATCAACCCATTCATCGCCAAATATTTATGATTAAAGTACGGAAATGAATGATGGCAAGAGAAAAAATTACATTCTGGAAAGTTAGCTATCTAGACATGTGCAATATTTTATAATTTCTAAATAACCTCAAATAAGACAGCAATTTTCGTCAGCGTAATAAACTTGGTTATATTGGATATCTGTTTGTAAATGGTAAATGCATAACTGAAATAATAATTTTACGAATTAAATCGTTTTGTTAATAGAAATTTCTGATCATTGTTACTTCCATGGCTGTTATTGATATTGGCGTCAAAGTCCAATCAGCAACCAGCTAACAAGTTCTGCAAAACGATAATTCAATGGAAAGTATTCAACCGTTTTAAATTACTGCTTCACCAATAAAATGCACTTTATTGATTTTTTAAATGACCTTTTCCAACAGAAATGGTTATGAAGACTCATTGTGATATGTATTTTACGAAAGTAGATTGTCAGTCAATTGCTCAACCTTTGTACCATTTTCAATATTGCAATTGTACAAATTCTACCATCGTGATTTGGATCTGTGACAACAGGTACAACAAGCGCGCGCGCTTATTGATAGGCCGATGATTTGATCTTTTCGTATTATATTATTATTAGAAATTTACTAAAATAAAAAATAAATATATTTAGTCATAAGCTTAAATTGATTTATATAAATAAAATAAGTGTCAGTAAGAAATTCTTAGATAGTATAAACAATTACGGTATTTCAAGAGAACAAAAACTATTTAGATAATAAATCGTGAACGACGAAGTGGGAGAGAGACATTTTTGTAGCGTTTTTAAGTCCTTTTCGCGAATTGCCTGAGGAAAAGTTTCTTTTTTCAACTTTCCACTTCTTCTTACGCTCGTTCAGTGCATTTCCAAGATTAGTTCTCGGGGAGATGTTCCCGGGACGCTCATTTCAGCTAACTTTCAACATTTGTCCTGGAAACTGCGATGGAACATGCCCTTGACCGGTTGTGCGTGCGCTGAGGGTAGCCGGAATGAATGAAAATATTTATTTCTCTCTAAATGTCGTACAATTAAATTTGCTGATAAAAGAATATGTTGTAGACAAATTGAAAGAACGTAATTTTAAAGTAATATCTTGTCTAGCTACCGAGTTGTAACAGTGAGTCAAAAAATTGCTTTGTATACGTGTTGTACAGCATTACAAAAAATCTGACCAAATCTGTTAGTTCACAAACAGTATTCCCTCTAAGCCAGTGGTTTCAAGCCGTTATGCTATTAAGCCTCCCCAGTTTTAATTTTCGCGTCTTCGCTATCTTTTACTTTTTAATAGATATAATAATTTACGTTTTTTTCTTCAGAATTATTATTCCTTTCAAATTTTGACGCCTCCCTTGGCAATAGTTCACGCACCCCTGGGAGACGCGCAACTCAAGTTGGAAACCGCTGCTCTAAGCGGGTATGCACGCGCACAAAGATTTATAACATAGGGCACATGAAAAATAATCGCGTCAAGAATAATTTTCTTTAGGTCTCGCCTTACGCGAATTCCGAATTTCGTTTTGAAATCCCTAGAATAATAAATACTATGAAAACCTGCACAAAAAAATGCTCACATTGGTTGGAGGAAACAACAGTTATAAACCAGCGCAATGATCAACTATCAATCCACTGCAAGTGGATTAAGTTGGTAATTCATATCTAATTTTAAGTTATAGTTGTATCCAATCGATATGTAATTTCATAATAAATTTATTATATATGGTAAAATACGGTGAAGTGAGAATTGCGTAGTACGCGAAAAGGCATCTTAAAATGTAGAAGAGTAAAAGTAAAATGCTGGGGTGAAAAATAAAGATGTAATTTTAAAAGTTAAAAATATTTATTGTACCAAATTTTTTTTTGTGTACCTTACATTCGAGCATTTAAATTATTTTGTAAATTACTTATCCTATTTTGGCATAAAATACCTATAACGGGGCTTAAATTGAAATCTGTAAATTTTTGCTCACTTTTTTTTTTTACACCCATTGTATTATTTCAGTTTTATTATACATGAAGCAATGGAGTGGGTGCAAATTACGCAAATGAACTATTTTCTTTTATCGATCAATTATTTATATTTGTATTAATTGTGCGTTATATTATCATTTTATTTAAGTGTAAGATTATGTCATATAAAAAAATCATTTTGCCTTAATACCTTGCATGCCTATTTTAATTTTAAGTAGAATAATATATCAAAAGTATTCGATGGCATCAATCAAGATAAAGATGAATTTATCAAAAAACGCAGAACGAACGCAAAAAAAAAATGTTTGAAGAGGGATGAAAACCACAGCAATTTATTATATTTCCCGCTCAATCCTGAATTGGTATTCCGCGGATTGCTCGCTGTGTAGAAACCCAGAAGTAACGTGTAAAAGAGCAGTATTACGTTTGTTGACAAATAGCAAGTGACAAACCGATGGGCAGCCGCTATCAAGTCTCGCCCCCAATACGAACCAGCGAGCCGGGCCGTGTTAAGGGCCGATATATATCTTGGCGAGGTGCCTCTCAACTTTTCATTTTGTACGTTGGTACTGTTTATGTATACCAACTGATATAAACCGGACAGTGGCGTACAATAAACATACTACACACTGAAAAACATAATAATAGTCTGAATGTGTGTTTTGTCAAATTCTTACCATGTTTATGTGAAGTTAAAATTGTTTAAAAACTATATTCTTCGTATTACTTAGCAGCCAAATCGTTTACTAAATTTTAAATTTAAAAAAAAAACGGGACAATTTCTTATGAAAATATTTTTACTGTCGTCATGAAGTTAATTCTTTTCATATTATAATATTATTTTGAATAGAAAAATATGCGAACTTCAACTTAAAAATCCCATAAAATTCTTACAATTGTTCTGAATGACCAATATTTGTTTGACATTCAAAAATAATTAATCAGAGGAAAGTGTTCTATTCAATAATTCATGCATAATATATAGCCCAGATTTCGTTTACATCTAAAATGCCGACATCTACGCAAATTGCTCAAAGCCGATACCATTGATGTCAGTAAAAAAAAAATCCGCATATTGCGGTTTTAGTTTTACTTTAAATCATTTCGTAAATATAATATGTATGAATACACCAATAGAGAAGTATAATATCTATGAGGCTGGTTGGTACAGATGATAATAGTAGGGAAAGGGTTAAAAGTGGGCTTGGTATATTATTCACAAATTACTCCACAGAGCCACATTTAGTTAATCGTTGATATTGCACAATAACAAAAATAAAATTGTTATTGCCATTAGAGTATGGAATGGAAGGAGGAGTCACTTTTATTTAACTATTCATGTAATTAATGTAATGATTTGTAAAGTATATATCTTGCCGTTATCTGCTTTAGTAACACTGCACCACAACACTCAGCAGAGATACGTGAACGTTTGAATTACTTTGGCTGGGTGAAATACGTAATTTCATTTTCTAGTTAATATTTATTTATGAATACGGAGCATTAATGTGTATAATTGACACTTTGACACTGTTAAAGACAAACGTAGAGCTTACAAAGAGTTCTCGGAAAAAGTTCATCATTGGTTCTGCCCCACACGGAGTGAAAATTATCTGAATTAAAAGTGTCTGTTGGTATTCTACAAATTCATAAGAACCATACAGGTATATATGCAATTTCAAATCATAAAGTGACCTATACTGAACACAATAAATATAGATTTTATTACTACCCAGATTGAAACGTTTACAGCATGTGAATATGTATTTTTAATAATTGAGGCAAATTAATATAAAACAATATTTCTTTTGATAGCTACAAGGAAACGGGTGTAACTACTGATAGTTTATAAAATTGACGTTTTGGGTATCACTTTTGTAAATGCATAAATATATTTATAAACTGTTAGATTATTTTAACATTTAATTCGAAAATATTTAAGTTTTGGGTAAGTATGTGTCCACCAATTTAATTTGTATACAAAACAATTGGTGCTGGAATTACAGCAGAGAATGATTTGCTGACAATATTTTTCCCTCGAAAAACAATTTGTCGATATAAGTTATCATATTTTGAATATCCAAATGCTTCAATCCAAAACGGACACAGAAAAGAATAATCGACTATGGTTTATTCATATATATAATAGTGATATTCATAACAGATGAACAGTGAGCTATTTTAATTTAGGCTAATCAATCGGCTAAATATCTGCAAGAATACTTAAATCGGGTTTGACAAATTATTTAATTAATATAACAGAAAAATTTCATATTCGATTGCTCTAATGTTTTTCACGCCAATTGTTTGTACTACTTTATTACGTTTCCAATTAGAGCTAGTTTATTTTGGATATTTAAAATTGATTACGCCGTAGAAAGTCATTTAGAATTGGTGGAATAATTCAAATAAATTAATAATTATATACTAGTTATATTATTTTGTTAAAGCTGTTTCGGCGGTAACACCAGTATAACTGTAAATAACGTGTACAATTACCTTGTACGTATAGAAAATAAGCTAAGTTAAGTATTTAAAGCTGTAGGAATTATTTTGTATTTGGATTGGTTATAAAAACGGTTGTAATTATGCACATCTATTCAAGAATTTTTCAAGGTATTATTTAAAGTTTATATTTTTCATAGATTATTCTAAATATGTTAAGAAATATATAATATTTTACATGCTAAATTATTGTATATATTAATATATTGAACAAAATATACTTTGCGAAGCATGGAGAAAAAACCTTTTAACCTCAGTATAATTAATATTGTTTTTTGTTATACTATCTGCCTCAATACTAATTCAAAATGTTTGATGAATTTTGTTTCCTGCAAACTATAACGTAAATTAATTCTGGGAATCGTTGTTTGACGATAATTATTGCAGGTATAATAAATAAATCAAAATAGATATACTCGCATGCGTTGTGTTAAAAAAATACATATTATAAACACTTTGAATTTTAATTACATCTAATGCTTTGCATACAGCACAATGCCATTTACCATGGTGTATGTTATGCACGTCATTTACAAAACTACTCATGGAAAATGGATGCTGTTGAGAATTCACTCGTTTTGCTTTCATACATATCTATAAAGATTTCCGTGGAAAAAATATCACACATCAGACAATGTACGAGGTACTTGAAAACATATAAACCAGGAAAAATGACAGAAACATATACTTTAAGGATGATATAATGTGTCTGTGGTACTAGTCTCAGCGGTAAAATGGCGAATATAAGATACATAGACATCGACAAACAATGTTGTGTTTTTCGTGTCGAATTTCTTTGCACTTTAAAAACGTGTTGGAGGGAAACAGAAGCAGAAATAACGGAAGGTGTTAGAAGTCGACGTCAGCAGTCCCCGAGCGAAGAACGAACAGTCACAGATACCGATATTAGGGTTACTAAAATACTAAGTCTAGAAACGGTAGCAACGTTTAATAAAAAAACATGTCTAGAAAATCGGACAAACTATTTAAATTACCTTAAAAACTTGGAGATACTTTAAATATCGCTTATGTTGAGTAAACAAGTTTATAGAAATTCAGGAAAGTAGATACTCCTAAAAGGTTCAGTTATATATGAAAAATACATACAGCTACATACAGCTAATAGAGGGCGGAAAATGAAGAGCAATTAATACTTCATACACAGATTTATAATTTTGAAATATTTTTCAGTTGAAATCAGCTTATTCGATACACAGTTAGTGATTATTCGTTTAATTAACGGTTTTTTAAATATTACGATAAATAAATAAAGAGCACTTAAATATTTTATCGATTATATAACGCTGTGTTAAGCTCAGCAAATGCTATAAAAACTAATATTAATGTCTTTTGGATGAATCAAAAATATTATAGATGTGCATATATTTCGCTTGTATTGCACAGCATATCCAGAAATAATTTTGAAAAATTTATGTATTGTGTTGTTGGTAAGTTGTCAACCCTAGCTGACATCGACTTCTGACAACAGTTGCAAACATCTTTCCTTTTGTTCGGTTGGAAAGTAAAACCACCCCATTAGTTTAAGGGTGGGTTGGATTTCTCCTTGGAGACTTCTGGATCAGCTATCGTCAACAATGCTGACTGAATGCTGTCTGTATTTTTTAGATTATATTGTTAGTAAGTGTATAGCAGTAGTTGACTGTAAACATGTAAATTTAAACAGCAAAACTTCATTACGAATCGTTTTTTGAAGGAAAAAAAAACATCCACATTCATCAAAACGAGTCAAAAGTGTTTTGAACACAATCACGCAATATCTGTGTATTATATTTAGTTCCATACTTTCACCATAATGCATCTACTCGATTTTTTTGGGAAAATAGCGCTTTCATTTTATGAGTAAAATAAAGATATTTGCATGCTAATATAGATGATACCCGTATTTATACGATGTTGACTTTCGATTTCAACACTCACTTGTATTTTTTGTAATTACGAACGAGGGTAATTATATAAAAACAGGTTAGCCATCAGTTTACGCCGATTCATAATAACGCCGCTGCGCAATTCGCTGGTTCGTCGTGTAATTCCACGATTCTCCATATACTAGACGGGTTTTCATTTCAGCGTTGATGTATTTACTGAGTTGTTACAGCTGAAGGTGTAACAGAACTTTCAAATTTTCATCATCAGCCACTCTCGAATGACAAAAGAATTAGATCGTGAACAGCCGAAACAATGAAGAAGAAACTCCAAGAGTTATGAAAACCGCCGATATTAAGCGTATCCTTTCAACTATGGAATGTTTGACAACTATGCAAATGTAATTAAAAAGGAGCATCATCGCACCCATTCGACCATATTCCTAAATTATGTATTCTGTAAATATCTGCTTATTTTTCACTTTTGTATTACCTAACCATATTTTTTACTCATGTTTGCTCCCAAAGTGGACCATATGGATCTACAGTGTGAAGATATCCACTCCGAAAGAGGGGTATATGGATCTCCGCAATGTGACGACGTCTTGACAGATTATTTTTCACGAGAATTCTTTGTCAGACAATTGCTCAACCCATTGGGTATCTGGTTTTGCATTTTTGGATTTATAAAATCCAAAAATGGGGAATCGTACCCGCATTCTCCGGATTACCAGGTAGCCCTAAGCCTCACTGTAAATTAATATGGGTTTATTTTAGGTGGATTTCATTTGTGCCGGTTTTTGTAGAACTGCGACGTGAATCGAGGGCTACCTATATATTATTATAAGATTTTATTTTCTACTAAATTTTTTTGTTTTCTAGTTTCTCAACTTATTGGGAATCCATGCCTGGATCTTTGAATTTTATTTTAGCAGCTGAGTGACTCGAACCTGCAACCACCGCCGTCGAAGCACGCGCACTTTTATACTATCGTTTTTATTATTTATGTGAACATTACCTACAGAATAAAGAAGATTTTAACACCTTATGCAGTGTGTATACAAATTTACATGTAAAAACTGGATACTTAAGTAACTTTTAACCATTATTTTTCATTTCAAATGACACTTGCTGGTAATTTTGTCTATTTTTAGGTGTTGTGTAATTAAGGAAATAAATGTAAAAAATATCGAAATTAAATATCTTACGAATATTTACTATGTAATTTCTCAGTAAATTTAATTTACGTAATACTTTAATCAACCTAAGTAGTTTTATTTTCAATTTCAATTAAGATTTGACTTAGAAAAACATAAATTAAAACGTAAATTGATTAAACACGAAAGTCCTGAATTTATGTGATACAATAACTTCGTAAATCACTGAATATGAATAAAACATTCCCGCTTATGAGGAACACGGTAATAACTCATAATGTATTTCGTAGAACAATAATAATTATTGGACAAACTTTAACTCTTCTCAGCTTATTCATGAGCCTTTTTGCTGGAAGTTGAAAACATTCAATCAATTATATGAAGGCTTACTGATTCGCGTTGAATAAATGATATGACAAAATATGTCCGTGTGAAGTATATTACATGTGTAATATAATATAAATATTTTTTATTTAACCATTTGGATGCTAAAAACGACATACCGTGGTTTGTGATGACATCTAGGAATGCTAACAACGATTATTAAGCGTGTTTTAAAATATAATAGAGTTTGTAACGTATTGTTTTAATATTTTTAAAAGTAGTCATAAGATCTTGAAAGGCTGCTCCAGGAACTTTTAAGAGCGTTCTAAATTTGTTGTACCATGGTATATACCCAGTGGCTTTGTGGGGCCAAGGTGGGGCAGAGTGCCGCGTTAGCTCTTATTTTGACATGGAACTTACTTATGAATACATTTTTTATTTTTTATGATATTCTTTTAATTATGATAGTATTATTGATTTGATAAAAAAGAGAGGAAAGGATACAAATTAAATACTGCCTTGGTACTTTTTAATTTAAAACTAAGCCGCTGTGTACACCCTTATAAAGTGGGTTTGAAGATGTAGTGCAGGATTAGAGAAAGAATCATGAAAGTGTGAATAAAAGCGTGATATTCATTTTATCACACTCTAGGTGAGTTTCATGAAAAAATTAATATATCTATTGAGATAATCGATTATTTTATGATTTTAAATATAATGATATTTTATTAAAAACTTACTTGCTATATAATATACTTTTGTTTATTTTTGTTAGTGTATATAGATTGCTCAAAAGCGAAACACTATAAGGAAGTTGAAAATTTTCAAAATAGTTATTTAAAAAAATGTAAATCGATTTTGCAATTATACGCGCCCTGTTCTACATATGTTAAAGAATTTATACTTTTATTATTTAACGTTACCGTAAATGTAATTGTTCACGATGGAATTTATTTACCCGTGTATACACAAACATATTAGCGAGGTTATGTCACATTGATTCAAGAATAATTGTTTGTATATCTGTCGCGTGTAACGCGGAAATATTTTTTGTTACAGGGAACTATAATATCACCCGATTTACTAAATCATCCGCACAAAATAAATGTCATGTAACATATGGATTAAGTACGTAAATTTTAATTGTTGAAAAATTTATGTAGTCATTAATTGTTTGCGTGATATTTTTTCAATATTTTAATTAATAAAAATAATGAATGAGTAGTTTTCTTTGGGTGGAATAATAAAATCCGTCCACCTTGGGTGAAATTAGGTGGATATAGAATTATATGTATTACATAATTGCGTATTTTTAGCTTATGGTAATATTTAAGTTATTGCCGGTTCATCGTGTTTACGTAGGAAAAAAACAACTTTATCGGCAGTGATATTTTCAACTGAGCGATGAAAATAAAAGGGTTGAAAAGTTTTGTGCTTGATTTGTTTTTAACAACGTCCAATCACAATCCTTAATTGAATGCGTTATAGCCACTATACTGCACAACCTTCAGGCTTACCTGCATTAATTACATGATTAAAAATCTACCGTATGTATAATCAGATTTTTTAATAAGATAATAATCAAAGTATATTAAAAATGTGTTCGTTATTAAAATTTTATAATGCGTATAAATGTGAAATAAATTTCTAAATTATCATAGTGAAATTACGTCTTAAAGTGAAATTTCTGATAAAAAAATATTTTTATTTTATCGAGATAGTATGGATTTTGGAAAAATGGTTACTTTGTGGAACAGTGGTAACAGATATGAAACAACAATATAATAATATTTAATTTTATTTACGTAGATTCTTTAGATTGTTCGTAATATTTACTATTCCTCAACATAATTTAATAATTCACTATTTGTACTTGAAAAACCTATAATTGTAAATAATATTACAAAAAATATTTTAAAAATATATTCGATACTAAATAGTTTTTGATTTCAAAAGACACGTAAGATTGTCTTTTGATGTTTCATATCTTAAATAAATTAATAGTATAAAATATATACTACATTTTTTAATGTGTTATAAAAACAAATCAATTTGCGGTATATTTATATTATTTACCCAATATATCTGGGTAGTAGAAGTCAATGAATAGGCAGTGTTAGGAAAACTAGAAAGTATTCTTACGCATATTGTTACCAAAAAAGCAAATACAAATGTTTGTTTTTTTAAGAATTTTGTTTAAAAATATACTCAATATAGAGTTGAAACTTTTTCAAGTCAATATTATAACATTCACGTGCGTGATATTGGGCGATTATATCGAGAAAAAAAATGTTTATACTACAGTTCGACGTTACAGTACTTATTTAAAAAATAACCACCCATCTATGATACTCTTGACTATTAATATTTAATGATAAAGTCCTTTTTAAGAATACATATTATGCACTAAGTCGCAATAAAAATTTCAGGTGATCTATTTTTGTTCTTTTGGTTTTCTACGATTCTTTTAAAGTAATCTGGATTTAATATTATATTTAAAGCTAATTATATGGCAGAGTAACCAGTTCAATATTTTACAGGTGATAATTCTTGTGATAGTCTAATTTATCTAATCTAATATTATCATCTAATCTAATGCCACCAGAAACACAATCAAATGCTGAGTATATCATTAATATAAGAAAAAAAACTGTTCATAATGTGAATAATACAAAACAAGGAATTTAAAATAATTGATAATTATTCTATACTATAGTAGCATTTTTGATACGACCTTTAAAATGTTAAAAATGATCGAAACAAACAATGATTTACAAAGAAAAATAACCATTATTTTAATGTAAATGTAGCTTTGCATTCATTGTTGGGTCTGTGCTTACTGCTTATGATGGAAAGAT
>JAGVSQ010008686.1:0-14195 GCA_022683975.1 Rhyacophila evoluta | reverse complement strand
TTATCTTTACCCAAACGAAACTTAGAAATTTACGGGTCGAGTTTGAAATCAATCTCTATCAAGCATCATTAGTTGATATTATCAATTATTCTTCGTAATGTAATGAAATATAAAAATTAAGCGAATCACAAAAATGAGGCGCCAGAGCTTCAACAAAAAAGTGTATAGTAAATGAATTATGCTATACATAATGACAATATGCCAAATCGCTAGTACTTTTCGAAGGATGAACTATATAATAGCATGACATTATTCATGTATATAATATATTACACGCTCTATTTTCGGCAAATTAAATTTAAATTCCCTTGAAGTAAAAAAATGTTTTTTTTTTAAATCGATATATTATGATACTTTGATGATTCTCACATTAAACATATCAGTATACGTGATAACGGAAGGTTATCCACCAAATTCAACCCCTTTGTCTTATCAAATAGTTGGAAGCTGTATGCATACTCGTATGTAACACTATCAGGCGACGGGTTAAATAGTAATGTCTATTTATAGATATTTCAAATCAAACAAAAAAACTATGATAACAAACTAAATATAAATTATGAATAGAGGATTACGTAACGCGTACGTTACCCAGAATAATAAAAAAGTTTTATTGATTAAAGCGCGATTTGGTATTTAGTTGAACGGTATATAGATTTAGTTATCAATCAGTTTGGTTTCTCTATTATCAATTTATTAGACTATAAAACAAAATATACTGTTTATAGTTCAGGAAATCAAATATATTGCACAAAAATCTTGACTTTTTTTGACAAAGTTATTAAATTACAAAGGTAGCCACTCTATACTGAGAGTTTAATTAAAATCGGGTTTAAACCCACGTTCGTACATAATATATTATACGAGTACAATGATATGTTTATCTATAGATATTAAATATTTTTCCATCATATAAGTTATGTTGTAAGTATCGATGGAATCCTCAACAAAGCTAAATATAAACAGGAAATAATTAGTTAGAATAGAAATCACGCACATTCTAATGCATCCAAACCAAGGTTTTGGGAAGCTACTCCTAGGATACTTATGGCACTTTGAAGAACGCCCCACGTTAGTTACACCACGGTATACGCTCGCGAAACTGATGTGGTGGTTGGCGGAGAGAAAAGAAAGGTATACTAATTAAAATACTGCCCAATTAAGTAAACACACGGTATCTACATGGGGAATCACATGTAAGACACTGTTTTTACTCCTTTTTTTATACCATGTTCGCTTCTAAAGTAGAGAATGTGAAGATATCTACTCCAAAAGTGAATTATGGATCTTCGCAATACGTCTGATCAAATAACCTGGGATTAATTGAATAGAATTCGTATATTTATACTTATTCTGCGTTTCTGTTTGAAAACAGCTTTAAATTGACATGCGACTCAAAATTATCAGTATACTAATTAATAGTTTTGATTACAATTTAATTACTGTATATTTTTATAAATATTTTTATGCGTTAGCAACATTTAATAAGTTTTCGTATAATTATGTTGATCATTTTATTTTCAATGCCACCTGCCAAAAGTGGTTTTTTTGTCAATAATTTTGGCAAGTCAGCCAATTGGCAGTGAGCAGTCAAAGCCTCCATTGAAGCGAAACTGTCACTCGATTGCGCATGCAGCCAAGAGATTCGGTCTGTTGACCGAATAGAAGCACATACATGACGTCACAGCCAGGAAGAGTACCGCCACGAGGACTTGAGAAAAATCCAAGGCGACCGACACAATGTCGACAAAAGCGAGACGCACATATCGCGGCTACCGCACGCCGAAATGAGATAAAAAACATTATAAAAGACTTTTTGCATGCCGTAAATTATATCAGGTATTTCCCATGATGATTATTGTGCGTGAACGGGACGGAGTTATGCAGGAAGCAGCGAGATAGAACGAGTCGGGGATTGTAAGATCAGTTGACTTGAAACTGAGGGCTAGAATGGTCGCGAAATTGAGTGCTCAGTGGTTGATGTCAGTCTAGTGGTGTGTGGAGTCCTAATTGTTAAGGGTTCTGAGTTCGTGACTGTGACGTAACGGAAGCTCCACGCGATGTTTCCGCGCGCTCTTTAGTGCCAAAGGTGATACAAGTGATTATTATATTATACATTACACAATACAAAGTTTAGTGTTTTTCGCCGGCCGAAATAGTATGCAATGCGGAAATCCTTATTTCGATCTGTTTATTACGGATTCGTTTTTATTATTGTAAAAATTATTAAAGTGTTTTTACAAGTATCTATTCATAAGTCTAATTCAATACTATTATACAATATCACAAAATATATCTATGTGAATACTGGCAAGCCATATTTTTCTAAAAACATTGTTACGTAATTAATATATCAAATTCTTACTATAAATTCATATTTACGTTTGTAGGTACGTATAACCTTTCAAATATTCCACAGAAAAGACACTTATTAACTTAGTTAAATTATTACAACACAATATTCCATACACTTCATTTAAAAATAATGATCCGTTATCAAATGTGTTAATAAATAATTTTCAGATTCTAAATTTGAATTCTTTTGCAAAATATCGTAAACAAAGAAAAAAATAAATGAAAGTCGTTCGATTTTTGAAATAATCTGTGACAATATGACTTCATACATTAGTTTTTTTCGCCTATAAAAATCGTACTATGCTAACTTAGTCGATATAAATAAGACTTTGGAAAGAAAGTTCAAAAATCTGCTGCAGTTTCCGTGCGCCATCTTGGAAATCGGATTGCGAATAATGACATCTTGTCAAATTTCCCGCGCATTTCTTATGGATTGGTGCATATTGTTTGACAGCTATTTTATTCCTTTACTATGAATCATACCATATATCTATATGCACATGCAAGTTTTATATATATACCGATAACAAAAGGCTTATGCTGTATCCTAAATTACAATACATACAAAAAATGACAGACTTAAAATATTTTTGAGCTTAAAATCAATTTCCAGCAAGAACTAAATATTAGTTGAAAACATTAATTAAAAGAACTATGAATATTTCAAAGTAAGTTTGCTTGCAGTGCCTACGTACATTTGTAGGAAATTAGTATTTTTCTATACCTTCACCATGCATGGATATATTGACATAATACAGGTGCGAGAGATGTGAGTAACTTTTTACCTCTATCAAGGTCATACAGAAATGATAGCTACATTTTTTTCAAAAGCATATAATCTTGCATAAAAATCAATCTGCTACAATTTTACGGAACTAATATTTTATAAAAAATATTGTATAATTTTTAAAAACTCTCATTCATTGTTCAATTATTTATATAATAAATGTACAATTCAAATGTCCACAATTAAAAAAAATTTTTTTTGCTGTTATCACTAACGACTGTATAACGCTGCTTAGCATTCAAAGGGTTAAATAAAGTAAATCCCGTTTGAGTTATTATTTTAAATGGCCAAAAACTTCCGGGGTGTCTGTGAATTCAATCATATTTAATTATGAAATCGGGTACATACAATATTAAATACATTCTCTCACTAACTGAATAATGAAGACTGATAATATGTTATGTTTAAATCAGCGTGAATAATATTAATAGTTATTTTTAATTACTCAAATGCCGTAACTGATAATTAAAATACCTGACCTTAAATTTTTGGTTATTGTTTGAACCAGATGTTAAAAAAATCCTTTGTTTTTTTCAACGTATAAGTTATGCATTTAAAGTGGCGCCGAAATACCAAGACACCCAGCGTCCGCCCATGATCGGATTCAAGCCCCGGCGTCGCAGCTTCAGTGGATTGGATAGATTTAGCCAGGGTCGTATAATGGAATAGTATCGCCGAATATATTAAAATTTAGATAATAATACACTTCAAAAAATATGTTTTGAAATGTTTTAAATAATTTAATTTTTTTTTTTTAGTTTTCGTTTAAAAATAGATACAATCAATCAATGTAAAAAATAGCCTTACTTAGAAAAATATGCAACGAACTAAGTCAATCAACATATGCTAATGTTTTATACATATTGTACCACAAAATACACGGAGAATTATCAAAATATTCCATTGTTGAACTCGTACATGATTGTAATAAATAAATATAGATTGGATTCTTTGGGGTTATTGTTAGTATTTGTGTCAGCTAATTGCTAACCCATTGGGTATCTAGCATTGCTTATTTAAAATTAATGTTAAATACATTTGCTATACATTTTGGATACCGGTATACATTTACTTACAAAAAATAGTGAGAGAGAATAGTTAAAATACTCATAGTTAT
The DNA here is from genome assembly GCA_022683975.1 of Rhyacophila evoluta. Taxonomy (NCBI): domain Eukaryota; kingdom Metazoa; phylum Arthropoda; class Insecta; order Trichoptera; family Rhyacophilidae; genus Rhyacophila; species Rhyacophila evoluta. The sequence goes on along the minus strand of JAGVSQ010008686.1, from coordinate 9,936 downwards.
CTTCCACTATTCATTACATCTCCAAACATTTTGTGATGGCGTATAGCGTGACGTAACAGACGTGAAGCCCTCTCCAAATGAAAGTGTTTAAATTTCAGTTTCTCAGGACTTTAGTTGGCGTGCACTAGAGTGAACAAGATATTTATTATGATTAAGCCATATTTATATCGAGTCCTGTTGAGAAGATTTTTACACTCGCCATAAGATGCTACATTTTTTTGATAGCTAGAAAATTATAAATAGTCGAAATTAAATATGAGAAAACTCCCAAAATATGTAATCATCATCCTGTAATTGGTTACATAATCAAATAGGAGACCAAACTTGCGAATTTTTATGTTAATTTATAATTAAAATTACTGTAACAAATGCAGAGAAATATGCATTATACAGAAGTTGATAGATATTGTTGTAATGTTGTCCATTATGGTTTCGTTCGCTAGATTTGATCCTGGCTGTCCCGCAATGCCTTCGAAATTACCCAAAGTTCATCGACCATTCGTAAAAAGCTCAAGGCTTCGACGGTGGATAAAATTCAAATCTAAAGCAAGAATAAAAACGGGCGGCAGAGAATGCGTCGTGACATATTTCGTCAGTCGCAGTTGTTTATTGGCTTTAAAGTTTTCTGTTCTACCGATTTCCGCATTTCGTGCACATGCGCAGATCACGAATATGCCTGCCTACTTGTTGAATACCTGTACGCACAAAGGAAAATGGACAGCCAAAAGTCTCCAATGTCATTGTAGTTTGGCACTTCTATAAGCTGTATAGTTCCTATATACCATAAGTCCACTTCATTTCGATATTTCAATAATTATGTTATTTAAATGGTGATATGGTGTTTGAAAGATTTATCTACTTATTAAATTTGTCCACAGATATACCATACTAATATATAGACTTATTGCATGGAGAATAGCCGAAATAGCTATCGACAAAATTTGCAAAGATTATTTAATAAGAATTCAATATAATTAGTCAGTCATTAATTAACTAACGATTAAAAATGTACGCGTCTTATAATTAGTTTTAAGAACGGATTTATCAATTTCTACCACCCAAAAACATTTGCATTTAGTTTAAAATACCCAAAAATAAGGCGAGAAAATGCGCTGGGTGCGTGTTAAATATAACATATGACAGATATGTGCTGTCATTTTTGTGTGACATTGGTACACGAGTTGTCAGCTTTCCAAAAGCGAATTCAAATGGAAAATAAAACAAGATTTTTTGAGAATTATACTGGGTTTGTATAAGCTATGACAGAGTTTTTAACATAAAGCCTGATAAGTTGTCGTATTTATTTATTCAATTATAAAGATAAAACACGGCTTTCGGTGTAATATTGGTTTAAACTAAATACGTCAGTAGGTAAATAAATACGTCCGGACTGAGTTAGCTCGCACAAGGTCGTCAGTATTCGACAAACTCGTTCACCGTATCGGCCATTCGAATTCTTTTTTTTGTATATATCAAGTAATAAAACGCAAATATACGGTCGCTGAGCCGAAAAATATACGATATCAATTCATTTTACTGCGCAGCTTATCTTCTTCTTCTTAGCTTAATGTCAGAACTGGTATACGCGTCTTGATATGAGTTTCCACGGTGGCTATGGACTCATATATGAGTCATACATTTTGAGAAATTAAAACGTTTAAATATAATGTACTATTTTTCATTATAAAAAATTAAGCGTTCCATATTTGAAGCTGATGAAGTAAAAACAATATATTTTATTTAAATACGAATTATATTGATGTGTAAACTTTTTATATCAAAGGTATGCATGTCAGATCCCGTTATAACGAAACTGGTAGGCTTGTTTCGTTAAACTGAATATAGAAAAAGCTTTCGTTCGGGACAGTGAAAAATATTTGCTGTACATACTTAAAATTTCCTTACTTAAGTATTCGTTATAGAGAGATTTGACTTGGAGTACATTTCCCAAATAGAAATAACCATGTACGTTCCGGAAATATACACGATGTGAAAATGTCCGCCCTAGAGATGGAGTATATGGATTTCCGCGATGTGATGACATGGCCAGACTGTTTTTCTTCTACAAGATTCGGTTGTCAGCCTGTTGGTCAATTCACTTAGTTCTCCATGTTTGGACAAAAAATATGAGTTAAAAATATACGATGAAACATGATAAATTGTTATCAATAAATATGATAATTATTTTTATATTTTCCATGAAAGAGGGCAGCGGCTACTACCAGTACTATGGATATTATTCTATCTACATTATATAATGTCCAGTTCAGTATATTCGAAACAGTACGTTGTTTGTTATGTAGCCTGAGATGTGTAAAAAAAGTTAAAACACTACTTTGAAGTCCCACTTTATTTTTGAATAAAAATATTAATAGACATGAGAATACAATCATTGATTGAAATGAATTTAAACATATCGTTAGGTGTGTTTCTTCGTCGGATGCGTTTATTTGACTTTTCTACCACCGGTTTCTCATCACTGTCTGACGGACGAATCATAAATATTTTTAGATATTTTCTTAGAATACCCATTTCGATAATTACGCCTTTGATGAAAGCAAATGCGCTTGCGTAAAAAAACAGTAAATATTTAATGCAAATACGAATGCTACGCGTATGCCAAATCATTTTTATTTACATAGTTCAATAAAATACCGTACCAAAATTGAAATAAAATTTGAAACTATTTACAAACCCCAATGCTCGATCAATTCCAAAAATCATTTCTTGTATTTTCTACATACTAGTGCATTAATTATATTCTTCTTCGGTAACCAGATTTGATACCTGTGGGGCATATGGCCACAACTCAACGTATCCAACATTCTCATATATCGCACAACGCTTTGCATCCTCACAGGTTGTATGTGTTAACTATGCCAGTGTTTCTCAAACTTTTTGGTCTGTGGCCCCCTTTTGCACTTTGTACCCGAAGAATAGGTATGTGTAGAAAAACATCCTCGAGCAGTGGCGTTAATTTAAATTTAAAAGGAGTTCATTTCATCTGCTTAATTGCATTAAAACACTCATAATCATGATTAACAGCAGATTTCTTTTTAGTATCAATAAAAATAATAACTTACCTTTGGCATATCTTTCATTAATTTAGGCATCAATTTTTCTGCGACTCCACTTTGAGAATCACTGCTATGCTTTTTTCTTCAACTTTCTTTGTGGCAATTAAATAAACAAGTTTTTCTTTCCAATTAATTATCATCATCTTTCACATGCAAGTTATATTCTACTAATCTTAAATACTATAAATATATAATGCAACATTTTGTACTATTTATTATATTATATATCATAAAGTCTACATTATACATAAAACGCGTAAGACAATTTGTGATTATAGTTTATATTTTGATTTTTATAAAAAAACATTCAAGAAATTATAAATACAATTTTTATATAATTATTGTCGATAGATATTTCATTTGTGACGCTATCTGTAAAAACATAAATCAACATAATCATTCCACCACTATTATCAAATGTTGTGATAACAAAATACCGTCACTAGTAAATGTTGATTCTATTGAATTTAAATGAATTTTCGACATACAACAGCCCATTGTGAAAACGCACTATTGTTTTATGTTACTCTTTATTTATTATAACCGTATTCATTTTGTCGACTGTTTGTTTCCAAAATAAAGAATAAATTAAACATAAAAAAAGATATTTGAAGACCGGCTGTTGATACAAGACTCGATGTACATGATTTGACTGAATGCAAAATATGTACATTTATCTGACGTTGATAAGTCGGGTTATTCAACGTTTTGTCCATGAGAGAATCCTGAAAACACGTGTTATCTTGCATCTTGACAGGATCTGTATCAATGTCTCAAGAAATATCCCGCGATGTGAATTCGTAATGGCTTTGCCTTGACGTCATTACTCCCCAATGACGTATGCGCACTGTGATCTCTCGCTGCAAGAGATAATAATAATATTCACTGCCGCATGTGTTTGAACGTATTTTATTTATCTATTTTGTTATCTAAAGCTGTTGTAAGCTCTTTCAATGTTAGTTCATGGGAATTTTCTTGTTTGAAGAACCAAAAACGAACGGTAAAAATATAATTACGAATAATTTGATTCAAAAACATACTTGATATAATGATTTTATCATTTACATTATCATCTTTACTGTAAACAAGTTTCTGTTATTAATGTTTGCATATTGAACTCCGTACAGTATACCAACTTAAACTGTGGCTAAAATTACACAATGGAGCAAAAATACGGCTAATAATTAATTGTATATGAACAATAAAGAAATAATATTCAAAATTAATTTACCGGCAATCTCTATGACATGATCTCTACAACAAGACGAAAGCTTAGAAAGTATTACCGTTATTAATATAAATACAAAACAACAAAACTATTAATTAAATAATTCGATCACTTTGTTTATTGTTATTTTTGATTTGGTATAGTCCGATGGGGAGTAATTGATATACTTCAATTTCAGGTAGCTTACTTTCAAAATTTTCTCTATGTGTTCACTAATATATATTTATATTTTTGTGTTTTGCAGATGCCCCAGACAGTTCCATCGGCCGGCCTTTCACCGCCTTGTTCGTACAACTATTCAGCCGACAGTTTTGATCTGTCGCTGCTGCCTCCAGACGGTGAGGTCCCTGTCTCTCCACCATCTCTGCGACATCTCATGAACCTCTTCGGGGACCCCACTACGTCCCCGGAGCCTATGTTCAACGCCAAAGAAGACGAAGAATATCTGCAGAGTATTGAAAAGATAAAAGAAAACAACCTAGGGGACTTTGATTTCCCGACGACGATTCTTGAAGACAACATTCCGCAGTTGAAGTCTGCACCAACTTTTAAGACTGAAAATTTACCACAAGTTAACCAGTACCAAAACAACAGTGCATTGTTTGAGCAATTTCACAATTTTGGGTATCAGTCTCCGATCTATCCTACGCCATCACCTTCATCGGACGAAGGATCTATTCCTACGTTTAATATCCAACCTTGTTCTCCTTACGATACCTCCAACATTTCGTATCCTTCTTCAAACTCTTACTCATCTTTACTTACTATTAAAGAAGAGCCTAATCAGCTTTTATCTCCACAGTACTCAGGAAACTCTCCTCATCCATATTCTCCTGCCAGTTCTTGCACTTCATACTCTAACAATACTTCTCCGTATTACTTCCAACCTGTCTCTCCCTCGCAATATATAACGAGACCCATAAAAGACGAGGCTGCCATAGATATTGAAGAGTTCTTGAAGGAGAATCAGATCCTTCAGGATACCGTCACTTATCCACAACAGAAGACTGAAATAAACCACGTGCTGCAGTCGGATTGCGACCAGTCACTGTTGGTGCCAAAGCAAGAACACCCAAACAAGCCACGAGATTATCAGCTTTTGAGGGAAGTATTGCAAGATACTTCTTTTCAGAAGCGTTTCAATCTGAGGCCACTGAATTTTGATTCCCTGACTTCCGGTTTTACGTCTCAGAGTAACAACTTGAGTGTTGTAAAGATGGAAGAACCAGACGGACTTGGCTCTGCTAATGACAATCTCATGACGTCTTGCAGCAGTGCTCTTGCCAGAGAAAAGATCGAGCCTGTATTGTCACTCGCTATTGAACAGATGAGGAAGGATGTTGACAACACTTGTAACGCGTTAGGCATCTCTCCAGGTAAGACTTTCACTATCATTCTTCATTTACCCAAAGAACAACTTTTAATGTAACATTAATAGGACAAAAAGATATTATCGAACCACTGATTCTATACATCACCACTGATGCCTTTCAAAGTTTGTATTTAATGTATAATGTGCCATGTTTATTTCCGAAGTAGGCCATAATTATGTATTTATTTTCTTCTTTGAACATGTATCAATATTTTAATCGACACTGCCGTGTATCATTATGGACATCGTATTTGTTTCTCCACATTACATATAGACACCATACGTTCTGTTTTGACGTGAAAACGTGACCAAATCTAAATTATATAGTAATTATAACCTGTTAGAAAAATAAATCTTTGTCTGATATTATTCAGTAGCTGAATCTATATCTGACATACCGAGTAACGAATGACCTCAAAACTTTTGCAACTTTCTTCTGGTAAACTATGACAAATGCAGCTTTGTTTAGCTATAATTTGCATATTTCAATCACGAAATAGACACATCAATGGCTATGCAATTTGTTCGGAAGTGATAACATGTGACCAAGCGTGACTGGAATGTGTCGCAAAATAATTATAATTTATAACACATTCAACGTCAGCTAGAAAACGTTTATTCACACAAGTCTACAGCGAGAAGCTTTAGCTAAAATACGTTCATATAGTTTAGTAACGAAAAAATATTGTTTTTAATGCGGAGGTTTAATTATAATTTGTATTAAATTACCGCTTATTAATAAATAGCTTTAGTAGTAAAAAATGAGATTGAAGTCTGACATTATAATAAAAGCTTCGTCGTCGGTAGAAGGCGCTTGTTCAAAAAGCTTTTTAAATAATCTGTTCACGTATTTAACTGAGTAATAATTTGCACATTTTAACTTTCTAGCCATTTTCTAATTGTTTAAGTATCTCATATTTTTATGGAATACTTGTTTTCAGTATACAATTGCACTTAAAAATGCCAACTAATTTATTTCGTCATTCTTACAAAAATACGCCCATCATATTGAATGAATATTAAACAAACATATTTCACATTTAATATGTACGTTCTATTAAAAAAAGTATAATTTAGAAGTCTTAGGTTCAATTTCCACTTATAAAATCAAAACTTATATATTGCAGCATTATTCATAAATTCCTTAAAATTTCCTTTAAAGGTTGACAGCAAACCAATGATAATATTTATACAATTATTTTCTAGTATTGAGAATATCTATTAATAGATTACCTTGATTACTCACAGATAATTCAATATAAAACATGTTTTTTTTATGGAAATGTAGTTTGTTCTATATTTAGTTATTTACAGTAATCAGTTATCAGTAAAAGTTATAATAAATACAACCTTTTATTAAGACTAACTCATTTGAATTGCAATTAGCTTCCTATTAAATACGCATGTTTTAATGATTTTCTTAAGGCTCTACGCATGTAAGTTTCCAAAGAAACCTTCTTTTAGAAATATATGATTCTAAACTAGGATTTAAAACTGAATCAGAAATATTTCCCTTAACCACTTCAAAGAAATAAAATGAATTATTGATAAGTTTCGTGATTTAATATGTATTAAAATAAAACTAAGTATTTATTATAAGTCACGATTTAATTTCAATATTTATTTATAAATAAATAATAATACACTATATGGTAAGCGTTTTGCTTAAATTAATAAATTCGTAATTTACATACAAAGTTTTTCTCACGACTCGTGTTCTTATACGTGTATACAGTTTGCAATGACTGATTCAACGTGCACTTTATGAAAATTACTTTTTTATGCAGTACGTATTATTATTGTAATTTTGATTGAAAATGTTTCACTATTGCTTTAGCATGGATTCTATAACGTCTCATGGTAAATATATATGTAACTAAAATGCAAATTCTATAGTTTTGAGATAATAATGGTTAAAACTAATGTGTATTATTACAAATATATAATGTTTGTTGTTGGTTGTCTGTTTTTTTGTTTTGTTGTATTGGGGTCGGGAGGGATGTTTTTGTAGGTATTCTCCTACTGTGATACATCCATTTGTATTATGCACAAAGGATGTGTCACATAAGAAATGGTATATTTTCTTGGCCATGATTTGAATGCGTTCGAGCAGGAGACTCAAGTGCATCTTTGGCAAGCCATGGCCGTGGATACACTAGGATTAGGTTGATGTAGGTTAGGTAAGGTTGGGTTATGTTGCTTATTCTATACCCAATGTATTAAGTTAGGGTAAGTTAGGTTAGGCGATTTTATCTGAAGAATTTTATTTTTACGCTTTCAGCGTTTTATGCTGTGATTTTTTTTTTTCAGCTACTTATTATCTTAAGATCGAAATAAACAGTTGTTAACCGTATGATTATAGAGTGTTTAAAAGTTGTAGTAAAGGTTATTTATCGATTATTAGTAAATATGTAAAGCGTGTGTCAAAATATTGGTAAAATACTGAATTTAGGTCATTGGTTTCGCATGAAACGACGGTAGCAAACCCCAAAGGCGTGGAATAAATTTATTTGACGACGTGTTGGGACCACAAATGAATTCGTGTCACGAATCCGAAAAAAAATGTACAAATCGGTGTATCTAATTTGTAATACAATCAGAATAAACAGCCAGTAATTTTATAAATAGCTGAATGTAACAAAAACAGAGTTTTGGATAATTTTTATATAACCTCGCACACGTTTTGTCTATTAAATTAATGAGCACATTTTTCGACACAGTGTTATACCAGTGTAATTTTTTTACGTTACGTACTATATTGCAATCAAAAACATCGACATAACAATTGGATATAGTTAAGCAAAAGACGTCCAAGTCACAAATTGAAATTTTTCATTTTATTGTATAAAATGCTTTGAAAACATAAATACTTTAATATGACAAAGACACTCAATCAAAGACATACACCCAAAAGAAGTAATCGCAGTATTTTCTAACCCGCATACTAACAATTTACAAAAAAATATATCTAAAAAACGTCCATGTGGTAGAATCGTTTTCGGCTTTGAAGTTTAACTATAAGATTATTTACACTGTGTATATACTTAACTTTTACGATTTGTGTAAATTCATACGATCCACTTTTGGAGCGGACATGGTAAAAAAGGCTTAAGGATAATGGAATATTTATAGACTTATACAGACAAAATTCAATACTTTAATTTAAATATTTCATCATTGATGTATATTTGTAGCCATAATGAATCATGGTTACTTTATCAATAATATTGTGGAAATTTTTTCGAATTTTCATTATTTTTGATAGTTTTTTTTTTTAATTTTTCTTGTTATCTGTCGTGAAAAATGTGAATAATTTCATATACAAGTGCATTCGTAATTATAATACTTATTTTTTTTTTGGTTTTGATTGGCAGTTCATTCGCTTCAAGAATTTCTTTGTTTTATAAACTTCGTTACATCAAATCAAATTAATCATATGCAAATAATATATATACAATATCAAATAGACTAACAGATATTTCACTGTATAACCCGTTGCTCGAATCAATTATCTCGCTATTTTTGTTAGTATCCCATCATGCATCGTGATACCAATTTCGATTAAAAATAAATGGTCATCAATTTTATTTTTACGATAAAATACACATAAACCAACTCAGCCGTACTGTCAATATTATCAAACATACACCAGACTCATCCTTAGTAGCTAAACTTATAATTTATTTTAGTAGGTAAAGATAATAAATTAAAATAGGAAATAATCTGCGTATCGATATAAGAAATATTGTAACCTGTTGGTGATAAAAACTGTACAGTTAAACATTTTTATCTGCTGATTTATTTATTATGTTATAAATTTATATGCCAAAGCTACGGTCGCATTAGCAATTTAAATAGCCTGCCGTCTCATTTTTGGCAATCTTCTGAATACACAAGAGACTCTTTTATTTATCTCTCCATATCTCTACGCAATAATGAATTTAATGTATTTGTTCACACTCTTTCGACTTTAATGCTCAACCGTTGATTTACTACGTTTTGATAATTTGTGATGTGTACCATATTAAACTGTTATAAACGGTGGGAAAAACATTTTAACTTACCATAACACATTGGACATTTCTTTTATTACGTCTGTTTGTCACTTCCATACTAAATAGTAGTTGTTTTTCATTCTTCAATGCAGGAATATCCTGCCAGTAGTTCATGCCTGGACTGAGGTAGACTGAGGTAGGTGGAATTTAATATTAGTAAATGCAATATTTTATCGTTTACTAGAGCTTGGAAAACACTATTTT
>JAGVSQ010008685.1:0-14195 GCA_022683975.1 Rhyacophila evoluta | reverse complement strand
ATTTAGAATTTAAAATCAATTTCCATCAAGCACCATCAGTCAAAAATATTAAAAACAAAAAATATTTTGTAAAATTTATTACTATCGATAATATTACCACTGAAAAAAATTAATGTAATGAACATGTATTATACAATCATTGTTAAAACTTTCGTTTTATTTGTATATTTACCACAAGGAAACATATTAATAGATGAGCTATACCTGATGATACATAGTTGACCATTCATGCGATTCTTAGATTGACTAACATTTTACGTGAAAAGCTTATACTTATTACTCAAACTATCTTTCCTTATTCTGCCGTTTTATAGATTTCTTTTAAAATATTTTTAATTGAGACAATTATAAATATTAAATTATGAAAATTTAACATTTTTTTACAAACTATTCTTAAATTTAAATGCACATTGAGAAAAAATAGAATTTAATTATTTTTAAAAATGAGTCTTCTGAAAAGTTTTTTTAGGCATATTCGGCTTTTTATTCAAAGTTTACTTAGTGAAATAATCAATCAAGGGAATAAACGGTAGGGTGGTTTTGTTGGCCACTATGACAATCTGTCTGCCATTATGTAAACAATAAATTTAATTGGCGAATGGATGTGACAAGATATCAAATGGACATGGACTCGAGTACTTTGCCAAAACCGAGGACTCTTGTATTCTCTTGTATTAGTTCCATACAAATTCAATAGTAAAAAGGCACAATACGATACAAAACTTGCTTTCTTTACATAGACAAATACATTTAAAAATGAAACTGAGAAAACCGTTCTGAAGTGTGTTAATAAAAAAATTTATTATGTATACAATAAAAGTTAAGAAGTTTCAAAACATTATGTTTATTTAAGCAATTCCGCATATTTTACAAAAACTTAAATTTAATTCTCGATACTGAAATAAAATATAACACTGTTTATATATATATATTATATTTTAAAAGAACTGAGAAATCATGTGTCCCAATTAATAAACACGTTTACTTCTATTTAATAAATTAGCGATTGCTTTGTTGAACTTTGGTTACTCTTAGAATTAATGAAAAGATAGATAAATTCAATCGATTGTATTTATTTAATAAGTCTATAAACTTTAATCCATTTTTAAATATATACACTTCAATTATATAGCTGCTCCTAGTGGAGCATATAGATCTCAACACTATGAACGTACGACCGCCAGAAATGAGTATATATTGTTAAGATTGTTAAGACTTATGCTGACAGATTTTTTCACGATAGCTGATTGTCATCAAATCACCCAACCTATTAATTAGACTTGCAATAATTTGAATCGTTGATTTTGATAAAATCTAACAGCTGTAAAAATTCGTCTTGCAATCTCTGTCTTCAAGCGCGCATGCTAACCTTTTATTTTTCGATAGTATGATTTCAAATATTAGACCAATAAAATTTTTATACACGGATTTATCGATATTTGAATATTAAATAATAAATTAACATACACAAAAAAATCTTTTTATCAATAAATTCACTTTAGATATACACATGATTTTGTGGAGGCAAATCACTGCGTATGCATTAAAGTTGCTAGAATTATAGAATTCATTTTAACAAGTTTGTGATTGACTCATGCTGTTGTGGGCCTAATGAATGAGCAATAGATGTATAATAAAGTATTTACGTGCTGGCTGCTACTTGATTGTTATAGAAAATGTATTAATTTAGTGACACTTCAAGGGAATTGTGATATGGAATGGCATAAATAAACTAAAATTTATATAAACAATTCGATATGGCAAAACATGAATATTTTTATTTTAACGACGCATGAATCACATGTATAAAGTAATCGCCAGCTGGTTAAAAAAATATTGAAATATACAATCATTCTAATAAATTTAATCAATATGATCATAGTAAAATTAATAATTCACTCACCAGCAATACTCCAACCGCATTGTGTGTTGTAATTACATCTGTAACAAAAAAAAATCAGAGCGTTATAAAATGTTTTTTTGTTATTCAGTTTGTAAAACACGCGAGCTTTGTCATCAGGAGTCACACAAAATACATAATCGGCTATTCAATGAGCTGACCAATCAATTAGCGATTTTTTTGTGAAAAAAAAAATTGATTGAAGTATATTTCACGCACATAAATAATACATTTCCAAATTGTATTTTGGATGACTTCTCATCTATAATTAATTTTAAATCACAAAACTAAAAAAAAATATGTCTGTACTATTTATGTCTGTTCTTATTTTTTGTGGTTTTATCTTCCTCTTTCAAAATCGTATTAAAATTTTAAATTGCTTATTTTAATGATAAATATACAATTGAAGTTATCAATTTTCACATACCATATAAATATTCTAATGATTTTATTTAAGTTAACTCGATTTATATAACGAAATATCTTTAAAAATTAATAAACTCTCCTAATATTTTTAAAAATTATTTTAAAATGAATATATTTTCAATAACACGTTGATATTTTGTTTACAAGAGTTGTAAAAAGATTTTTATTTTAAATCTGTATTCATCTTTGTCGTGAGTATATTATTCAATATTAAAAACATTCAATTTGGGTAACGGAAAAGGGACATTTTAATATAGACTTATCTCAGAAAATAATGAAGTTTTATTTCCTTCAAAGCAGAATTATAACTTGGCGTTTTCATATCGACATCAAACGAAGAGATATTAAATAGCGACTCGTTTTAAAATGCCTTTAACATAATTTTATAGATATTTATTATTTAAAGCAAAACATGTTTAAAATAATGACCAATTTTTCAGTACTTTAAGGACCATACATTACAACCGTGTTTTACAGAATATTTTTTAATTTAATTCACTTTATACATTCCGTAATAGTCCGTATAACATATTTCTATAATATTTTTAAAATTTTAAGGTTAATTTAAGATAACTAAGGTTTATTTTTTTAATAACTTGACATTAGATGATGTGCTATTGGTAGGTAAAATAATTAAAGTCTTAAATTCGAATTCAAAATATAAAATCTACTGCCCCATCAAATTCATATTAAACTTACAAAAATCAAAGATTTTTTGAGAGCTGTGTAATAAATAAAATAAAGATTGTCAACATGATAGCCTAATATTTAATCCAAAAAAATGGATACAAGATCAAAACTGATCCCCTCTGAGAGTCAATTTCGATCAATATAAGGCATTATATAACGGACGTATTTTTCAACTATTTAGTTTTTATTTTACAGTTCCACAAAAATGTTATGGTTATCAAATACTTTTTACATAAATGTTGTATGATATTTTTGGGAAAATTTTGAACTGAATGTTTGTAAAAAAAAATAGTGCCTTTAAAATTTAACCAAAATATATAAAACTATCATAAAATCTGTCCCACAAAAATAAATAAATGGTGCTTAATAGCAAATTGGTTTTTTGATTGCATTTAAAATCGAATATTATCATTTTCTTTACCATAATATTTCCAAGAAATGATATGTGCAGCCAGCAAACTTTGCAAGATATTAACATTTTATTTAACAATTTGCTTACAGATATAACATAAAGTATTATACATATACGGCTATATTTTGTTTTCTATAACATATATGCACAGTTGTATAATTATCAATGAATAAGTTTGAAAACAATGATTAAATACCGCTATGAAGGCGATAGTGGAAAATTAAGCTTAACAATTGCGGTGTCAGCTTTTGAAGAAGAGATCAAATTTTTATGTAGGGGAAAAAACCTGGCCACCGTTAATTATATAGTGTAGATAAGCTAAGCTGAACAGCCGCCAACAACAGCTAATATATTTAATCGAAAAAATTGTTGGGATTAAATTACAAAATACTATCAAAATACTTTGAAATCATTAAAGTATGAGAATAAATCAATCATTAATACTTTTAATTGATATTTTATGTTGAAAATTAATTACAAATAGCTCTCAACTTACGGTTACATAAAAATAAAATATGTTATTTATAAATACACCAGTAATATTATACAATTTATCCATATGTAAGATTTTGATACAAAGTCTATGGATAATGGTTTTAACAGAAAAATATTTAGTATCAATAATTTATTGAAATTTTATTTATTGTATTTTTTACTATGATACCAAGAGACATTTTTTTTCTTTTGCGGAAACTCTAAACTTTGCCAAAATGTCTTTCACCAGATAATTTTTTTTTTTTTTGTACTGGGACATAATCTTATCCTATTTATACTATAATATATACAATAATAGGTTTTATGAAAAAAAATATTTCATACGAATTTCTATATTTGTTAAAAATATACATATCCGTCCTTTATTATTAAATATTAAAAGTCGCATTTTATGTGAATAATTTTATACACTGTGAATAAAGTAAAACTTACACGCATTGACCATTTCAATAATAATAATAAGGTAAAACTTTGATTTACCGTACCTTGTTTATCCGAATTCGAAATAATAAATATTTTTAAAAATATTATTCTCGTTAACACATTTTGAATCTAAATTTAATAAATTTGTAGATTTTTAATCGTGAAATTTTCGACAAGTGCGAGTAGCATGAAATCAAGTGGGCATCCATAAATATTATGACTTCGGCTAGCCGCCTGTGTCGCGACGTGCCCTGTTATGATTCAGAGGGCAATATGCGCTTGGATATTGATTGCATTTGGCTATCATTCTCCGAAAAAACTATTTTTTTTAAATAGATTTTCTATCATTATTACTGCTATTTCATTAAAATGAAAATGTCTTGTGTACATTTAAAGACAAGCTGTTTATAATCAATGCCTTAAAAAGAATTGATTCGTAACGTTTTATTTAACGAATATGGTATCAGACCCTGAATGATTATGGGTATAAGAAAACATAGTGAATATATTATGTAGTTTACTAATCGTAAATTTATAAAAATGAGTGTTCTTTCATATGGCTCACGCAAACACAATGCTCTGATTAGCCAATATCTGGCCCAATTCTGTGTAAATAGGCGGTATTTTTCAATACGAAATTAAACTGAGATCCAAATTTTAAGGTAGGTTCAGTTTGGTTTGAAAAATTTTCAAGGCGACATGGTGTTACAACTCAAAAGTATACGAAAAAAAAATATACATATTATTTTTATAAATATGTACAAATATTTCAATAAAAATATTCACACTATGAAGATATGTATATTTTTTTTTTCTCTTTTTGATAATTTTTTTTTTGACTATCCGAATTTTAGATTATCATCCCTGTCGTCATCCCCAATTAGTGCAAATAGTCAAGGTTTCACTGTATATCAAAAGAATTATTTGCACAGTAAAAAATCAAATGTCGTGTTTTGGCAACAACTTGATATTTCATTTACTATACGACGTCGTATTTATTTGAGGAAATTCGATTTGCTCAAAATTATAAAATAAAATATATGCAAATATTTACGCTACAAAGTAAATTGTTTTAAAAACAGCAGCACACTGAGTTGAAGTGAAACTATATGAATGAAAATATACTATGAATAATATAACTTTTTCTATTCGTTCAATAAAATGGTATATTTTAAAATCATAAATTTTCTTTTTTTAAAAAAAAAATATTTCATCATACCTCTAAAAGCTTCTTTCGCTTGTGTTCGCGTGAAAAGCGTTCGTCATTGTATATTAATAGGTATTATTCCACAATTTTATAATATATCACTTAAACACCATAAGCGACGTTTTAATTTTTTTACAACTTCACTTTAATGTAATGTTATGGTAATAATATATAAAAACCATATGTATCTAACATAAAAATTAATTAATAAATTCCGAACATTCATTTTATTTATCTAATCAATAAGATTATTATCTAAATATATTGTAAAATTATTGTTTGTAAAGATTTTTTCGATATTTAATATTTTTTGAAGTATAAGTAATTCTTCTTAAAAACTAGACATCATCAAAAAATTATATTTAATTACAGCATTATTTAAAACCATTTGTTGGAAAAATCGATTGGTATGATAACCATGATAAAATTAAATTTTATGCGTACATTAATGAAATTGATAACCATTTTAGTTGTGATTAATTGTGATTTTTAATTAATTTTTTTTGTTAAATATTCTTTTTGTGATTAATTGAAAATTTATGATTATTTAATGGTAAACAAAATTTACTAATATAAGAATTAAAAAATTTCAATACCCTAGAAACCAAAATATGGTATTTTTAAATACTTTTTAATTGTGTTATATTACAACTCAATTTAATTGGACTATATAAATGGATGGATATGTTTAAAATTATATGTTATTATCAAAATAATATTTGATTTATCTTTAAAAAATATATAAATTGTTGCATGAGATTTTTGATCATTCATCAGGGTTTCCAAATCTTTTTGTGCAATGGAACACTTTGCAATCCCAGAGATTTTGATAGAGATAGAGCTTATTTTTTTTAGCTTTATTTTTCGCAATTTTTAATGTGTTGCAGTGTACACAACTTTTCTAAATTGTTGCGGAACGCACAGTATTTTAGAAAACTTGTACAAATCTCATTCTAGAACTGTTTTCATAATAACATAATATTACAAGTTATCTAACTTACTCAACAAAATAAAATAAGTTTCTTGTTGTGCGATCGACAGTGTCAAATAAAATTAAAATGTAGCCAATATGAAAAATGCTACAAAAAATAAAATAAATTTTCGGACATAATTTATTGGCATTTCAACATTGTATTTCAAAAAATCACTGCTTAACATGCGTTCAAATCTGTAGATAATATTTGTCCATATATACTTACTACCATAAAATGTTACAATAAAAATAAAGAGATACTGTTATAATTTTTTTCTTGATTTTATGTAGATTTCTTAATATTATATTCAAAAAGAGTATACGGGTATTTATTTATACGTCTTGTATGAGTAAAAAAATGAACATTTATTCACTTTTAATTCATCGTGATGGTAATAATTTATAAACAGAAAATTTATAATACATTTATACAATATATTTAAAATTGCTTTTGAGAACTATTTATTTAACTCTTGAACCATCCACTATTTCGCATTAAATTTGATTGAACGAGTCATTATAATGCTTTATTTTAAATGAAAACAGGTTGAAAAAAAAATAACAATACATTACTGGAGTAAATTTATTTTCTGTATTAATTTTATACGTATACTACCATATGCTTGGTATTACATTCGTAATTGAAAGTAGAGTAAAATACACCGATATAATTATATATCTACCGACATGTGTATAACCGCTAGTTTGGTTATCTAGATTTATGGCGGGTCAAATCGAGTTCAAATTGCTCTGAGATTATTTGCCAGTGCCTGTGAAGATAATATGAACATTTCCCGCCAAAACCGAATTGACAATTAGATAAAGTCAACGCAAAACCTTTTTCGGTACCTATATTTGAATAATTTTGCGATATTTCTATTTGTATTAAACTATATATCAAGGAACCACTTTTTTAAAGGTTCTATATACAATATTCTTTAGAATTTAATACATTTTTTTGTGAGATATACGTTCTTGCGTTTATTTTATTAATTTATATATACTATCATTCGGGGGAAGGTATTTTGTGTTGTTGAAAATAATAAAATATTGAAGTGGAAGCTTGATATATTAGGAACGCTTGATATATGCAAAGTGATATTCACGAACAATCTCAATATAGATGGGTGAATAATATTGACATGTTACCTGATTTTTCATATAGTTAAACTAACTGAATTAACGATTTGATAAAACTACAAGAATTGATAGATCGATAAAATAATAAATCTAGTATATTTCACGGCTTTCATTGACATACACAAATACACATTGGTATACACAAATACTGCCCTATATTACAGTGGAGTTAAAAATTACAATTTGTACAGATCCGTTTCTATTTTTGACTTCAATCGGAAGTAAAATCTGTCCCGCCAGTAATAAGCTGGGTTCCTATTTATTATTTTTCATAAAATAAAAAATATACTCTTTAAATTCATTTATTTTAAAATCTATAATAAGTATCATTTCGAAATCGTGTGTGAATATTTGAAATATATAACGTGAAAAATATTTATAAAGATAATTTTCTATTTATTAAATCATTTTTATTTAGAAAAATATTATGTTTGTGCAATTTAAATGCTTCCTTGAAAATAATTTAGTACGAGCGTAGCTCAGCTGGAGTTTTTCTCATTTAAAATAAATATGTTAACACCTTTCGCACACTTCACGTGTTCGCTTTTCTCTATGTGTACGAATAAAAGAAACTTGATTTATTTGATTGTCGAGAAATGTCAGTGTCACCCGAAGGGAGATAAATGACTGCGAATGTCTTCTAGTGCGCCTTTTTTTACGATTGAAAGCGCATCTACAAAAAAAAGGACGCTTGACTAACAATCGCATGCTTTGAGCATAAATATTTTTTATATGATGACACTCGGGGCATTCAAGATAAGGAATATTCTTAAAATGAGCATACAATGAGATACATCGGAAAAGGGTGACATGTATATTTACGAAAAATTTATGCGATCGATTGTAATCACAACATACTTTCGAATAAAATATATGCTGAGAGAGACGATAAATTTTTCATTATAATAAAATTAGCATCGGCTCATTCGATTATTTGTGACATTTTTTTATCAAGATTGAAAATAACAAGATTGTTGTGATAATTTGTATTCGTTACCCTTTTCCGTGGATAAATACATAAATTGACTTAGTATGTTTACTAATTTTAAATATTACATTAGGTAAGGTTGATGAGAAATCATCATAAAATACCTACGGGTATCACATATATATATACCATGTTCGCTCCCAAAGTGTGGTAAAAAAACATATGGTTCTACATAGTGTGAAAATATTCACTACAAAAAAGATATGTATAAATTTTTGCATTGTGATGTATAATATCAAATGGATTAACGTTTTTCTAAATAAAAAATACATACACTTTTTTCTTTTCTCCTATGGTTTTATATAATACAGTCCGAACAAAAACCGATTATTTTTTTACATTTTCACCATTTTAACACGGTTTAAAAATCTAAAAATCTCGTTTGATTGATGTATAACATATTTCAACATTAAAATTTTACTATAGCCAGAGATATAGCATTTGAATAAAATGTAAATAGACTAGAAAAATACGCTACACACCTAGAGGTTGCTAGTTTGAATCTCACAACTGTAGGATTAAAAAAATTCAACGATGACCATTGACCAATTCCAACGATGATTACCAATTCCCATACATATGTTTTTTCACACCGAGGAGATTTGTACATTATATTTTTGAATAAAAAAATAATTTTGAGATTCATAAGTTTCACTTTCACAGCGGCCATATTAAAATATGTTGAAAAAATGCGTTACGATGAATTAACTGTCATTCACATTTTTCTATTTTGCGGTTAAAATGCTATGTTAACAAGTAAAACGTCCCATCTTCTGTTAATGGGAGTTCAATACACAGTATGTTATATCATTGCGTTAAAGGCGTATAAGGAAACGCTCAATGTCTCTTTTAAATTTAGTTTCGTAATACTTGTTTTGAAATTGTAATCTAACGATGAAAGAGACACCCTCTGTCGATTGAATGTTTAGAGAAGTTTTCCCTTGCTCTGTTTTCAAACATTAACATTTTACACCGTATTCTGCTCCTTCTACATATGTATACGAATACTCTAGCGTGAGAATATTTTTATACATTATTCGTTGAATACTCAACTCTACTTTTATAACACAATATTTTTGGTTGTGAACGAATAGATATTAATATACATAATATATACCATATACCAATATTGCAAATGATTATAATTTTACATGGCTTGTAATTAAGTGCCTAATTTAATAAAACTATGTATAAAAATATTTTATTTTAAACTTTTAACAGTAATATGTATCTAAAAATAAGCAATTTTTATATTTATTTAATATTAATATTAATGTAAAATTAAAACCGAAATTTTTATTTTTTAAAATTTAAAACACAAACAATGGCATGCTGGACATATTTTTTGGAAACACATTTTAAAGATATTAAGTATTCAAACGGAATCTTTAGTAACGACCTATTTCGATTTTTTTTCTCAAATATTATATTTAATTTTTAACTTTATTTATTTTTATAAAAAAGATACTGCAATATCCAAGCACTAGAACTATCAAAAAGTATTTATTAAACCAATTATTGGTTTATTATACTGAAATGGTAATATTTTTTTTTTTGTATTAATATGTAGAAATGCTATGTGAGCTAAAACCACTTTCGTTTGCACGCCGAATACAGTTAATGTATTATACGCAATTTCTTTGTTTGAGAAGTTTTGATGACTTAAGAAAAAAATTTAATATTATTGTAGTAAAATACTTTTTATGATAAAAGGTAATAACGATGTATTGTTTCTTTTCACACGTATTTGTATGCTAGTTGCATTCTATCATCAAAATAAATTTTGATACATTATAAAAAAAATCACTGCCATATTATTATTGTTTTATGTTATATTATTGATAATGAAGTGGTCTAGAAATGTTTCTAATGTAAAAGCATTGGCATATATGAATATTAATTTGAGTTGTATGACTGCATAGGTTTGGTGTTAAATATAAAGATATAAATTTATTAGTAAAATGAAGAATATATATTGCATAAATAACTAAGTTGTAATTATATTGGTTTATAATAGTACGTTTTGAATAAAATTATTCCTGTTCATTTACAATGTATTTTGATTTTTTGTTTAAAGTTGTATAACCGTGCTAAAATTTCCAAGCAGAAATAAATTCATTGTATGAAGACTTGATGAACTAGCCAAATATCACAAACCTGGATGAATTCAGAATAATGAACCTAGAACACTTCTTTCCGCCAACACTGTCATTCAAATATTTTTTTATCAGTCGTGCACATTGGAGACTTTTACTCTCATAATAAGCTTAAGTGTATATTGTCACTCATTGCATCACAAAATTTAGGGTGCAAATCATTATAATTGGATCAGATTCGAATGCGGATCAGTTTCATGATTAATTTTTCGATATTGAGTTAAATCGTTATTTACCAATTCACTTTGTAATTCTTGATAACTTCAAAGTTATATATATTTTTTGAGTATTATTATCAGAAGCTTCATTGAATGATTTTAAAAATTTACTTGAGACAATAATCATTTTTTCTCGTGTAATTTATAAAATATATCAAGACTGAAAAAAGTAAAGTACTCAACAACAATATGAAAACGTTTATTACAGCTAATTGTTTCAGCTTTGTGATATAACGGACTCCATTTTTATGGCTTCAATACTCTTGTAATTTTTAATTAAAATAACGACTCATAGCAATACATAAAATTACAAATACTACTTGACGACAAGCGGGCCTCAAAAAATACTGGAGTAAAGTAAAAATTATGAAAATAGCGTGTGACCTAAAAAAACGAGAAATCACAAAATTTTAAACGAAAGAGAAATAAGATCTAAAAAAATTAAAAACGATCGCTTCTGAGGTATGGGGGGCCTCATACTTAAATTGCGCCTGGGATATCTCGAATGCTGAATTTGCCACTGATTATTTATAGATCCAAGAAAAGTATTAACTTAAATAGACTGTGATTCATTCAAAAATATATTCATACGTAAGTGTATTTTTTTACCATCGCAAATGTGAAAACATTTTTAAGTTCGTTATGATCATTGATTTTGAAAGAGTTTTACATAGGATTCAATATTTTTTTACTAAGAATAGTGAAAAAAATACGCATATCAATAAAATCAAACTCTTGTTATATAAAAATAATACATTTACCCTAATAAACTTATTTTCAAAACAAGTCTAGAAATAATGCAAATAAAATTCTGGAATGAGCCATACAAACCGTAAAAAACCGAACGGTGGGACAAAAGTTAAACGTAAAATCCCTGTCGCTAACAAAATCAGAGTCAAGGTGATCAAACAGAAATAAACAAAATCCCAAACTGGTAATAATATCTCCGTATACGCAGTATCCATATAAAGTCTCTACAATCAGTGTGCATACCTTAAAACCAAGCTCTAGCCTACTGTAAATCAGAGGCAGGGATGTCGAGATAAGGACAGATCTCACTAAAAAGAGTTTTTTTAAATCTATCCAAACTTTTAATTAAATGCGTGTGAATATGTTTACCTTGAAAATTTTTCTTAATACTCATAATAGTAATTTATACTACTATAATATCGGCTAGGTGTACCAGCTAGATACAAAAATGACTGCATGTATTTTATTAGCAAGACGTGGCTTGATCAAAAAGTATGAAATTGTCAACATATAAATGTTATTATGCATTATTTATATAAATAATTACACACATATCAAATAATGATTATCATTTAAGTATTTTTCCGATACGATACTACCGCTAGAAGTTATGTAAAACTACCTATCATGTGCGAGTATATTTTTACCATTCTATGAAAACTGATCGTTAAATAATTATAAATTTAAGGTGTTTTGGGTTGTTTTCACACGCTGGTGGCTACATCCCTAATGATGGGTCTACTCACACGTCTAGTAAGTATTTATTCATAAATCCGGGTTCTGTTCCCGCATTCTTATCACATTTTCTGATCCACATGTTCCTTTCGGCTTATTTTGAGTGAGAAAAAACATTTTATATACAGAGTGCCGTCAAATTTACACTAAGATTTATGTTGCTGTGGCTGTCACTTATCCTACTACCTTCCTACGTTGAAACCACTATTTTTGTAAATGTAAAATTATTCATATTACTATTTCATATATTGTGAATGGAAACATCTGTATTAACTAGTCGACTCAGTTGTTTTTTTTTAGTAAAAAGTAGTCTCAGGTTTATAAGAATTTTGAATTAATTTCATTCCACAGCCTTTTCACGTACGTACTGTCCATTGCATAAACGTTTCGGTATAAATCATTAGTTAGCAACAATAATTCTCAAATAAATACTCACACTTGTTTTACGTAAAAAGGAATGAAAGAAGTACGGCACTAAGACTTTTCACCATATTCTTTTCGATTCTAAATTATTTAAAACTGATAAACTTCCATATGTGAGATCACTGTTAGCGACCCGGGTTTCGTCTTTCGCCATCTTCAGGCTACATTACATGTGAGCAGTTAGCGAACATATAGCAACATATAATGTGGCCTCACATATGGAATTTTACCAGTTTTAAATAATTTAGAATTTGAAAAATAATTTCCATCAAGCACCATCAGTCGAAAATATTAAATATTCTTTTCGTATTCGCGGTTTTTTAATGTGAAGACATTTTTTTTCATAGAGTATAATCATTATCAAAATGTTCAACATATTTGGCATAAACGTCAATTTTTTAATTATTTATAAGTAGTTATATGAATTGCAACATTGAAAAAGTAGGCGTAGTTAACAATATTTAGCTACTAAATCAATACTTATATAGGGTTGAGTAAAAAAACAGCGCATTTTGCGGTAATCAATAATAACCGCGTATAGTGTAGTAAGCATGATTTAAAAATAACCATATCTTACTAGAAAATATACGATAAATCTGTTAAAATGCAAAAAAAAATATTAAAATTTTTATAAAATACGACAGGCTTTTTCAATCAATGTGTACATAGTTCCTTGCAAATTTAACCTTTTCGAAATTTTCTTTGGGACAATTCTTTATCCCGGCAATTTTTCCCAGCAAACTGCATGCATTAGAGTGAAATATAAAAAAAACTGCGGAAAATAGGTACAAGGACACTTATTGCAATTTCCACCGAATCGGGTTTATGGTATGAGATATGTACTGTGTTATGTTACACTCTACATATATTCTTCAAAAAATAGTAAAAAAATCGCTTATATTTTGCCTAGAATAGCGCGTAATGCCAGTTTATTCATTTTGAACAATAATTTGATGCAATTAATACAATTAATTCACTAAAATATTATGATTTAATAAGCAAACTCATATATATATATATATATACTTACTTAATATTTTTGACTAATGGTGCTTAATGGAAATTGATTTTAAATCCTGAATTGTTTAAAATTGGTAAACTTCCGTATGTGAAATCGCTGTTAGCGACTCGGGTTTCGCCTTTCGGCATCTTCAGGCTACAGTATATTGTTTATGTTATATGTTTGCTCACTGCCCATATATAATAAGCCTCACATATTGAAGTTTACCAGTCTTAAATAATTCAAAATATATATATAT